>PVLD010002739.1:0-158183 GCA_004027595.1 Dinomys branickii | reverse complement strand
TCTCTATCCATACACATATAAACTCTAGATATTTCATATAAATGCAATGATACAGTATTTGCCATTTCACGTCTGATTTCTTCCTTAACATACTGTTTTCAACTTTCGTCTATGTTATAGCATATATCAGTATCTCATTTACTTTATAGCTAAATAATCTTCCATTCCATGGATGTACCTCGGTGTATGGATTTACTAGTGGAACATTTGTGGTGTTTCTATTTTTGGCTATTACAGGTAATGCTGCTATGGTTATTCACGTACATGTGTTTGTATGGTGCTATGGTTTGTGTCTAGATGTTCCCCAAAGCCTCATGCAATCATGGGGTGGGCTTCTAGAGTTTTTGATTGCTTCATGGCCCATGGCACAATGCTGGGATTATGGGTGTGAGTGGTACACCCACGGGGGGGGGAGGGTGCAGTTTGCATACAATGTAAGGGAGGGAAAGAGGCTTGCTCTCTGCCGCTGCTCCTTTTTGCTCTTGTTGTTTTGCTGTTTTATACCACCATGAACCATTGCCCTCTGCCATGTGCCACTCTGCTTTGGAGCCAGCCGAGTATGCACTGAAATCTCCTCAAACTTTAAGCTAAATGAACCTTTTCTCCCTTAATTCTGGATGTCAGGTATTTCGTCTCAGCAATGAGACAAAGGTAACTAAGACATGTGGACATTTATTTTCTTTCTTGCTTATTCGTTTTTGCAATAACTTGAATTGGCATTTTGTCTAAATTTGTTTCTGTCAGAGATTTTTGTGGCACGTATTAGAATCACTATGAAATGACAGCTTTGGGTTTCAAATGCATTTTTGATCAGTGGCCTCAAATTGCTCTCAGATTAGCCTTTCTATGAAAGTAACACTTAATGCTTAACATTTAAGAGCACTAAAGAACTTCTGTTTTCAAGCTTCTCTTCTTAGTAAGTTAGAAGAGGAAGCCCAGTCCAGGCAGAGATGACAGGGAAACTCTGTAATGTCCATAGAAGTATAGAATGTTCATGGTGAAGCATAGAGTGTGTGCAAGAATGAGGCCAGCAAGAAATGGGGATGACGAAGTGGAAAAGGGCCCAAGTGTGAATGATAGTTTGAAATGCTTCAACTTTGTAGGGAGGGCACTGAGAGGTCAAGCTTTCCGTACCTAGAGGCGTAGTGTCCACAGAGCTGTGTTTCAGAAAGATGAATGACAAAGAGAAGATGAGATTTTCATGGGGCTGGGGATATAGCTCAGTGGCATAAGTGCCTGCCTAGCAAGCGCAGGGTCCTGAGTTCGATCCCCAGTACCGCCAAAAAAAAAAAAAAAAAAGAGGTTTTCTGGGAAAGTGTAAAATGCAATTACAAACTATTACGTAGGACTGTCTTTTCTGCAAGCATTTAAAAGCTAGATAAATTTTGGCTTCAGCAAAAAGTTTAATGTGTAGGTTGGTATTTCTCCACAATGTAAGAGTAGATCTCGCTTACCCTTTAGCATCCTTGGGTTTTGCTTCCTCGGTGTTAGCCATTATGGGACCATGCCTGTGTCAGTCCAAGGCAGCTTCCAGGCAGGAAAGCAAGAGTCATTGTCCCAGAAGTCCTAGATGAAGCTCAGCACTCAGGTTTATGAAACCAAGTTAGCTCAGAAGAGCACCCTCAAACAATTCCTGGTAACCTGAGGATACTCCTGGTCCCTCTACTCAGTGTGACTCGTGGACCTGTGCCTCTTCACACATTCTTGTTACAATCTGCAGCAAGACGAGCATTGAGAGTGGTGAGAACTTCTCCAATGCAATTTGACAAGGACTGAATTTAATAATAGAAGAGCAGAGCCTTCTATTTTGTGTGCCTTTGCTTTGTGTTTTGCGTGTCATTTTTCTTGTGGTTCATTTTGGTTATAACACAGTAGGAGTCCACAGAGGATGGGGGAGAAAGATGGTCATTCAGCACAGACATTTTTAAAAATGTAATCTAATATCCCTGCCACACTGCAAAGCCTTGGCATGATGGTTGATTTTGTGTGCGCACTTGCTGGGACCACGTGGTGCCCAGTATTTGGTGAGCACCATTCTGGGTGTGTCCTTGCAGATGTTCCGCAATGAGACCAGCCTTCGACATGTTGGTCTCAGCCAGGCAGAAGGCCCCCTCCAACCCTTCCTGTCACCTGTTCAGGACCGTAAGAAAGGAAAAGAATGAGAAAAGAGAAATACCACCCCCTCTACTTTTTCTTGCCCGCAGGATCCGGGACATCTGTCTCTTCCTGCCCTGCATGGAGACTTACACCACAAGGCCCCTGGCTCCTGGGTGTAGAGTGCAGGTTGTGGGACTTCACTGTCATAACTGTGTGCACTGATTCTTCTTAGTGAGTCCCATCATATATAGTGTGTCCCCTAGTGCACGTGTGCTTGTGTGTTTCCCCATTGGCTCTGTTTCTGGGGAACCCTAACACCCTGGGGGTGAGTTAGCATCATGGAAGCGCACAGGAAGATTTTGGAGGGGGGAGATTTCCCTCTTTTCAAGTATAGAAGCAAAAGCAAATGTCTGTTATAATCATGGGGTCTAATTTGGAGAAGGAGAGGTCTATCCCAGACTACTTTAGCTCTCTTGCTTTTTCCTGCTTACCTTCCCATTGACCGGTCCTTATTCAGAGTTCCTGGCAAGAATTTACTCGGCACAGCCTTTGGATATAACTGTTTTAATA
The DNA here is from genome assembly GCA_004027595.1 of Dinomys branickii. Classification (NCBI taxonomy): domain Eukaryota; kingdom Metazoa; phylum Chordata; class Mammalia; order Rodentia; family Dinomyidae; genus Dinomys; species Dinomys branickii. Next base: position 155,516 of record PVLD010002739.1, on the reverse strand, counting down.
GGCTAAACATTACATCGACATTCACCTACTTTTCCCATTAGAACGTTTAGTGTTGGAATCAAAGTATTCAAATGAGTCTCGTAAACCATCAAAAGCTAAACAACTTTGAACTAGACTAACAGGAATAATTACTAAACTGATCCAAATTCCTTGCTGTGTTTTTGGAGCAAAGGTATAGAAATTCCAGAATCCTATAAGAGGTCTGAAGGGGAAAAATTTCAAGAAAAAATTCAAGGATCACATTTTCTCATTAAAAGTACATTTTAAAAAAATATTTTAGGTTAACTTGCTAGGGCCATTGTAGGAAGACAAGACCTGTACAGCCATGTGGCAAACTGGGGTTTTCATTTCTCTGTTACAACAAAATAGAGACCAAAACACAGTGAAAAGAATAAAATGTTTAGGATCTGTAAATGAGTACTTTTGCTCTTCTCATAATTGAAGTGCTATAGTTAAATTTTTGCTGCAGAGCAGCTGAAGTTTTAACCTTGTTCTCCATAATAGACAGCAGAAGGTGAGAATTCTGCTTCTTCCAGAGATGGAAGCCATCTAGAGAACCTACTAGTCAGACTGAGATATCAATTCCTCCTTCTTCATGTCAGAGACTAGAAAAGGAGGCCCAGGGAGGCTTGTTCCTCTTCTCCTTTATCCTTTAGGCAGGATGTGTATCTTCTCTCAGGATGCTAGGACATGAATACACGCAAAGTTCTAACACAAACTAGACTAGCAATAGAGCGAACTCTTTTCCAAGGTCCTAAATCACCTGGTACCAAGTACCAAATTTCACCCAGACTGCCTGAAAATGTATAATTATTGCCTTAGTGGACCTCATAAACTATTGAGAAGGTAACGTTTTTGTGAAAATGTAACTGAAAAATAACATGTGCCTTCATGCGTTCTGCAAGAAAAGAGGCCGACTGTGACTTGATATTCCAAGATGATCCAGCTCCTCTAACACACAACTGTGGTGCCCCAGAGGAGACAGTGCAGATGGCCTGGGACATGGACACAGATGTGCATGGACTCAGGCATGGCCCCCAACCTGACATCAGTTAAAAACAAGAAACCCCAAAACATGTCACTTATAATTTGGAAGTTAACCTCTTCTTCACAGAAATGTGGTGACTATTTACAAAATACACCCACAAAGTGCCCATTTGACCTGTGGCAGAGCTGCCATTAGCAGGTAAAGAACTACTCTTCAGAGAAAGTACTCTGTATAACTACTGAACCCTCAGAGGGTGAAGCAGCCTAGGGAGAAGGACTGGAAGTAATGTTTGGTAAGTACTTAATATGTGTCAAAACCATCACCATTTCAGTTCTTCACTGTCTCGTTTTACATAAAAGACTGGGGCTCAGAAATATTAAATAACTCACCTTGGAGGTCAAAACCAACAAAGTGAGGTTTTGAAATGAGTTTGTGTGATGCCAGGGCATCCTCTGCCCTGTGCTCCTGACAGAAGAGATACCAGGCCTGGATCCCTGACTATTTTCCATTATTATAATAGTTATCACTGTGGTCTTACAAACCATCCCAAAACTTAGTGGCTTAAAATGATGACCCTGTTGTTTGCTCGCATTTTGACTGATCTGAGCTCAGCTATTATTCTGCTGATCTCACCAATGCCACTCATGCGGCTTCATTAGATGGCAGGCCCAGGGCCCTAGGCTTGGCCAGGAGATCGATGGGATGGCTCTTCTCTCTCTTCCTGTTGTCTTGGGCCTCTTCTCTTAGGTTTCTCATACCAAGTCCCCTACACACAGCTTCACTAGCAAGGTAATCAAATTCTGTGTGTCATAGCAAGGGACCTATGACAATAAAAGCAAAACTTTTTAAAAGCTCAGACCAAGAAGTGACACAGCATCTCTTTTATCACTGTCTGTAGGTTAGAAAAGTTACAGTCCCAACTCAAGAAGAGGAAGAAATATGGGCAAATACTGGGAGATGTGGACAATTTGTCTCCATTGGGACCCTGCTGTAAATGTTATATCAATATTGTCACCATGGCCTTCCATACTGGTACCACCCACTCTAGAGGCTCTAGAATTTCTCCTTTTGTCCACATTTATGTCAGTTCTTCTCTGTTGATTGTTTTTCTACCTTCTTTTACCATTTTGCAGTTTTGATGCCTTACAACTGATCTCGTCTACCAACCAGAATCAGAGGATCCCTTTTCTGTAGACCAGCGAGCTGACTGATAACATCATGTCAGCTCTCTGCTTCAGGTCATCAGTCTTTGCAGTTGTTTTATTTATAGACATTTCTTTGTTTCCATTGTTCACTTTGTTTTGTTCTGTAATTATATCTAAAAGTTAGATGAAAGGACACAAGACATTACTACTTTGAGAAGCACTTCCCATAAGTACACTTACTTTGCCCTTTAAATAAAGTCTAGAGTCTATGACTCACTTCTCTAGTTTTACCTGCAAGAAGGTGAGAAGCCCAGCTCAGCACATGTATTTTTTTTTTTTTTTTTTTTGCGGTACTGGGGATCGAACTCAGGACCCTGCGCTTGCTAGGCAAGCGCTTATTCCACTGAGCTATATCCCCAGCTTGCTCAGCACATGTAGCAGCAAGTCTATGTTCATCCTGTTCTACAAGCTGAACAAGGAGTGCCACTTACCTGCAGGAATCAAGCAATTACTGACAAAATTCCAGAGCACATCAGGTTGTTCCTTACATAGAGCTAAAATAAGAACAAGATTAAATTTCCACCAAATTACTCAATGGGTCTCATCATCATTTTCTGCTTTCAAGAGAGAGTCAAATTTCCCATTTTTATAAGGTATATATCTATCTGTCTGTCTATTTATCTATCTATCTGATTTTATTTATTCTGTTTTTCTGCAGAACCTAATACAACTATCATAAAAATGTATTAAAATTCAAATTGCATAAAAATCTCACGATTCTGTCTAGACTCTGATATTCTTATGATGTAAAAAATAGATATACTTATTTTGAAAATTCTATGAAAAATGTGACCACTGAGATGAGACTATTCAAACTAGTTATTTAAATATATTACAAAGGTATGATAATTAAAGTAAGGTTTTTCTTTTAGTGTTTTAGAATAGAGTCTCATTGTGTTGTATGCTGGCTTTGAACTCACAAACCTTCTGCCTCAGCCTCCCAGAGTACTGGGATTATAGGTGTATTTCACCATACCTGGCTTGACACACTATTAAGAGAAGAAAAAAAGTATAGATTTAGCACCAAGAATAGATAGACCATAAGTTGACTTTGTTCCATATTATAATTTGCTAAACACTCCTGTGTATATAGCAGAAGGAAATGAAAGCAATGTATAAAAGAGGCAGCTGTGGCAGCATTCACAATAGCCGAGACATGAAGCCCATCTAGGTGCCTGTCACCAGATGACTGGATAACAAAAACATTGCGGATATATACACAGTGGAATGTTCTTCAGCCACGAAGAACAATGAAATCCTGTCATTTGCAGTAAAATGGATAGAACTGGAGGACATTGTTTTAAGCAAAATAATTCACACATGGGGGACAAGTGTTGTATGATTTATCTCACATATGGAAACTTAAAACAACAAGAAAGAGGACCTGAAACTGGAAGAGGGACCCTCAGGGAAGGAAGAAGGGAACAGCAGAGGGGAATGAGGAAGAGCGCATAGGAAGGGTGGATGGACATGATCAGAGCACCATACACACGTATCAAAATATAGCATCCCATTAATTTATGATTAATATGTGCAATAATTATAATTCAAAATTTAAAAAGAATTTGAGTGGCACCCCTACAAAAGAATTATCATTAACTTGTAGACTAAGAACTGGTCAGAAATTCAAGGGAGGAAAGTAAAATTAATTTGAACCTACCTGCATATTAGTACATAACAAAATAAATCCCAGATCTATTAAAAAGTTAAATATTTCTGAAAATATCCTTTCCAAATCCCCAAAGAAGATACTAGATCTGTGAATTAAAAACCAAGAATGAGTTTCTAAGTGTAAAATAATTTAAAGGAATCATAAGGCAAAGGACTAACTACTCAGGTAGCATAAAAATTTTATTTGTAAATACATACTTAACATATATGTAGCACTTACAATTTTTTTAAAAAGAGGAGTAGATTGAAAAATATACTCAGATAATATAGTGTATAGTTAATATCTTTATAAAATGTCTTATTTTGTTTCTATAGCAAGACAGAATATTTTGGCATTTATTATTGGTTGATGAAGTTTTTTCTGTCTATGACTGTCCAGGGAAGCATGAGTAATCTCTCTAAGCCTGTTTCTGCTGTGGCATTTCTTGTTCCAGGGATGAGTGATTATCTGTAATATGCCATTCCTTTTCTCTAATCTTAATATTTTCATCACAATTACCAACAAACTACCATATCCGTACACCATTTATACTCATACTTCTTTAATAATTTTCTTTAAATCAGCTCTGTTTTATGTAAATAAACTTACCTTTGTTCTAATCAATAATCCCAGTAGGATGTGAACTTTCATATAAATGAAATTAAACCTAAGTAAGAAAATATAAAGTACCAAAAAAAAAAATAAAGCACTGAAACTTACCTGCAGTGAGGTGGCTGTTCATTTCATGTGCCAGCTTGGCTTCACTGAGATGCGCAGCAGGTTGGTCAAACTCCAAAGCTGTTGCAGTGATTCCCATTTACATCAGTGGTCTCAGCATAGAGCAGATTACTGCCCTGGTAGAAGAGTGGGACTCATCTGATCAGCTGAGGGAATGGAAGAGAGAAGACTGAGGTCCCCCCAAAGGGAATGTGTTCCCTCCACATTGCCTTAATATTCAAGAGGGCAGCCTCAGCTCCTATTGGAGTTCCCAGCCTGCTAATCTGCACAGCAGGGTTGGAGCTTGTCTTAGTTACTTTTCTCTCGTTGCTGGGACAAAATACCTGATGCCCAGAATTAAGGAACAAAAGGTTTATTTAGCTTATAGCTTGTGGAGGTTTCAGTCCTTACTTGGCTGGCTCCGAGGCAGAGAGGCATATGGCAGAGGGCTACAGTTCATGGCTCATGGTGGTGGAACACAGCAAAGCAACAAGAGCCAAAAGGGGGCGAGAGCAAGCCTCTTTTCCTCCCTTATATTGTAAGCAGGCTGCCCCCACCCAGGGGGCGTGTAGCACTCACATAATCTCCATGCCCTCCTGTTGGCACAGGTTCAGGATGTATATAAAATAAGCACCCTGGCTTCCTGCTGAGTCACTCAGCCAAACCTCTAGACTCCCCAAGTTGACACAATGTATCAACCATAACAATCCACCCCTTGTCAACTTGGCAATCAGATACATTTCTTTAAACCAGTTTCCAGATACAAAGATATGCTTGTAATTACACCTAACGTTATAACACTCTACATACAAACGTAAAGGCACTAATTCCTTCATCAAAATAGAAGGTAAGCTTTCCTCGGGTAATGTTTATTCTTATCATTTCACAACTTGAACATTATAACACAGTTTAACAATCTTTAAGGACCAGTATTAAGTCTGTCCACATTATATCACATTAGAACCATATTTGGAGACAAATAGTACAATTACAATCCTCTTTTCTGTAACTGATCATGGGGTCGTAGCTGGTATGTAGAACTACCATCTTCCACTACCCATTCGGTATTCCCTTGGGTTTCAGCAAGCACCTCAGCGGGTCTTGGTTCTTTCCCTGGTGGGGTGAACCATACCTTCATTCCTCAGGGCTCTTGGCCATTCCTCATTGTGCCTATATTAGGTTGTTGTAGTTTCCCATTAATTTTAGTAACAGGGCACGGTAGTACTAAGAGGTGCCCTAAAGGATCTCCTGCACTCCACGTATATTCTTCCTTTCCCGCACTGTGGAGTAGAAGTCCATCTTCCCCTTGGTGATCTGGGACAATCACCCCTGACAACACTGTGATGCCCTTTGCAGCTTGTTTCCTCAGAGGCACGAGGAGACCAAAATGAGCAGGGGGAAATCTTAGCTTCCAGTTCAATGGTATCATTGTTGTGCCTCCTGGTACAAGCTTTTCCCCTTCTGGAATTAAGACTTCTAAGCCAGCAGAACATAAGCTTGAGGGGACAGGAAGCAAACATTTTGCTATTGGGTCACCAGGAGTAATGGTGAGTGGTACCATCCCTACTTCCACCCCTTGATCCCTGGACCCACGAATCCTGGCTATGGGTGACAACAGTACCATATAGTGGGTGCTGATTTAAAGCATATACAGCCAGCCCTGCGAGCTGACTCCCCAAGTTAATTCCTTCAAGGTCACATCTTAATGCCATAACACCCCCCTTCACTTGGCTCCTCCCTTTCTATCTGGAGTTTATTCCCTGTGACTTTCCAAGCTCACTCTGCTTCTGGAGCCAATACCCCTCCTTCTCTTCCTTCTCCTTTTGCACTGGGGCTTGAACCCAAGGCCTCCCCACTGAGCTACATCCCCAGCCCTTTTTCTTTTTGTTTTCCATTTTGAGAAAAGGTTTTCTTAAGTCAATATATTTCCCAGGTGGGGCTCAAAGTTGTGACTTTGCTGCCTCAGCCTCCCAGAGTGTGCGGTTTGTAGGCATGCACCACCATGCCCAGCTCCCCACTCTGCTTCCTTTACTAAGTCTGGTGCTGCTAGGAATGGCTGGATTTGTCTGGCTTCCACAGTTCTGCCCTCAGGCTCTAGATCATTTAACCACAGGAAAGCAGAAGGAAATACAGGTAGAACTGGCTCTCACAGTTAGAAATAAGTAGTCACCTTTTAAAAGTGTTGTTTCACCGGGTGCCAATTTCAACTGGTGGCAGCTACCTAGGACATTTGAAACAATTTAAGACTCTTAATTTCCTTAAAATAAGAGAAGGCAGGAATCTATTAATGAGATCTGACAGAAGAGGTCTTGTGGGGGTCACAGTGGTAATAAATTTACTATATACTTGCCAACTCTGTCTTGAATGTTTAGGAAACTCACCAAGATTATTTTTTGTGAATCTTTTCCAGTGCCTACTCAAATAAGATATATGAATTTCAAAACCCAAATTTACACTGCAGTCGTTACCCAGATTTACATGTGTACAGTCATGGTTTAGATCTGCAATGTCCTCCAGAGTTCTCATGGGCGAGGAAGGTGATTGGCTCACTGGATGCTGCCCATGCTGTTACCGTGGGGCCTGGGTGGTGGTGGGTCCCTGTGTATGCGACCTGGAAGGATACATTCCTGTGCCCTGCACTCTCTCTTTCTTGGCTGCCTTGGGTTGAGCGCCTCTTCTGTCCCCATATCTGCTGACATTCTTCTCCTGCCTTGAAGCCAGCCAACCCTGTGCTAACAGTCAGCTGAAGAAAACCTCTCCCTCTTCAACTTGTGGGTGATATGCATTTGGTCACAGTGATGGGAAAGTAAGTAAGAGCAGGGACAATCAACCAGGACCATTCGAACAAGGGTGGGCTCCTAAAGGGCCAATCATACTCACTTTCAAGCCTCACCTGTTCTCATGTAACACCAACTGCAGTGCAATCTGCCTACTGAGATGGTTGAGCAGGACAGAAGGCTCTCCCCAGTGTGCTGGCCACTCCTTGGCTATGCTGCCTGGCTTTCGGAGCAGGCACTGAGTATGAAAGTTCTCTTGGGGAAACCAAAGCGACACAACACTGCTGCAGAAAATACTTACATGGCCAAACGAAGCTCCAATGAAAAACTTGTTTACTACAATGCTTGCTGAACAAATTTGCTCTGTATTTTGCTGACTCCTGACTCAGCCTCTCTGAGATAAATCATAAGATGCAGACAAACACCTCTCAGAGGAAGAGGAAAGTGAGGACAGATCAGTCTTTGGTTAGTGTGGTGGTTGATTCTTATTCCCAGATGGTGATTTTGTTAATTTATTGAAACTCCAAGCCATGGGAGGAAAGAAAATAGTTTCACTTACTAATAGAATAGGCTTTGTTGACTTTGTTTTAAATTTCGATATAAAATATTCTATAGTCATCACTTTACTCAGTGAGTAACTGTGGCCATTTTTGAAAATGATGTAGAAATGCACAGGGCAGTGAAGAAACCCCTTGGAAATAAGAAAAGTCCCAGAAGGCGTGCAGTAGAAATGTGCCCTTGTCCGTCAGAGTTGTTAACTTCTCCTGTCATCATGGCACCATTGGGAAAATTCACCCCTGCCCTGAGAGCTCAACAAGAGCTTTCTTTCTCCTTTATCTAGTAATTTATTGAGCACTAGGACAAACAAAGAGCTCTGGAAATGTTGATGGGAATTGAATGATAAGTATCCCTTTTTTATTGTGCATGTGATTTGATTTGTTTTGTTCAGCATTGGGAATTGAACTCAGGTCTCAAGCATGCTCAGCACATACTACCCCTGACATACACTGCCAAGTTAGAACGCTCCATTTTAATATTACTATCTTCCTATAAAGTTCTATCCTTGGAGAAAGAAGCTACTTCTGAGATGTTGCTTTGCAAAGTTGATTTGAATGGCAGGGCTTTGGGTGACAACACCCCCAGCTCTCATTACAGGACAGAATGACTCACCTCCCAGTGTGTATTCCTCGTGATATTGCTAACTTTCAGGGTGCCTGTGGGTTAGGAAGAAAAATTGGTTTGAGAAGAGCTGCTTACTTTGTTCAAACGTGTTGTTTATCACTTGTGATGCCTGAAGTTGTACTGTTACAGAATTGTTACTCAGGCCTTAAAGACTCTCCTGTTTCCCAAGTTCCTCATTGAAGATATTAATAATTCATCGATTGTAAAAGATGTGTTAAACTCATCAACTGTATCTCTGGGATATCTCCATGGGTTCCAAATATTAGGAAACAGTCTTTGCCAACTCAGTAATAGTTGCCCATCTACCATATACATTCCTCACAATTTTAACACAAAGAGGAATCCAATGGATAAACTATTCAGTGGATCTGATTAACTCAGTTTCTAAGTGTGTTTACCTGAAGCCACCCTCAGAATATGAAAGAAAACAAGAACACAAGTGTGTCACCTACTTTACTTGCTTCTAGTGCTAGCTGCTGGGGACTCTAACAAATGACATGCTTCCTTTCCTGAAGATACTTGCATACTTTAAACAAAAATAAATAAAGAGCAAGCTGTGTAGGCCAGTATTTATCCCCACAAAAATGTAATTGCACACCCACCAAAGTCACTCAGCCATTCACTGGGTTCACCTGTCCTCAGGACAAGAGCAAAGCTTCCTAAGAAGAGCTGTGAGAATCTGGGTTTTCTGGGACAGGCTTTTGTCTGGCTGTAAGTCTTGTTCCCTCTCTTCCAGATATACCCTGTCTTTCAGGTCTTTGTCCATTTTCCTCCCTCCCACCTCAGGGCCTTTGAAGAGGTTCCTCCTGGGCCTTCAAGGCCCTTTATTCTCTGCTAGTCCCAGATAATCCCTTCCCCTCAGCAGAACCCAGTGGAGTTGTCCCCACTCCCCAGCTGCTTCCAGTGCCCCTGCATGTTTGCCATTCTTGCAATTCTCATGGTAACAAATCTTTTCCTCATTACGTGATTATTTGATGGATGTTTCTCTCTACTTATATGCTAAGTAGATAATAAGGGTTCCATAAATATTTGTCTAAATAAATGGATCAGTAAATTAATGAATACCTAGGGTTGTATAAATAAATTGATGTATTTTTATTTGCTAGTAATCATTTAGTAAAAGTCAAAAGTTCACTCTGCAAATATTTCTAAAATTCTTACTATATACTCTACAAGGCACTGGAATCTAGTGAAGACATTGTTCTTATTGTCTGAAGAGACAGACAAGTTAACAAACAATTACAACATTACATGTATTCTGGATACGAGGCACCCAAAGTGCTAGAAGATGGAGCAAGAATTAACAATACCTGGAGGAGCTAAAGGCAGCTTCGAAGGAAATGACATGTAAACTCCTGAGAGAACAAATGGAACTGTAATGGGCAAAATGGAGATGATGCGGAAAGTAGAATGTGAACGTAAAAGCTTGAGAAGCCTGGGAGGGCAAATCCCAAGACAGGATATCTGATCATTTTGTACCACTGTGGTTCAGGGTACGCTGAACGGGAACGACTTGACACAGAATGAAGACGTAACCTGAGGTGAAATGATGAGACGTATTACATTTGAGGTAAGAACACAACACCCACCTAGGACGGAATGCAGCTGAGGTTCCCAGAGCTTTGGAAAAGTGAGATGAAAGATAGCAATACCTTTCAGGCAAGGATGGGGGTTATCTGGGCATCGGGGATTCTGGGTCTCTGATCCCCTCTTCAAAATCTCACTTCATAGGGTAGTGTTTCTCTCATTTCCCCAATCATGATGATCACATGGACATTAACAATACATATTTCAGGCATGTAGCTCAGCCACTCTGAGTCAGCAACCCCACCTAATTATCCTCAAAAGATGGAGAAACAACAGGAGAAAGCCCATGAACTTCAACCACCAATGCAGTGCTGTGGATTTCTTACATCTCCAGACACACTCACTTCGCCAGGTCACCCATCAATCCAGTCATTGGTTGAGGTCCAAAGAGCTGTATGTCTGGTTGTAGAAACATTGAAATTCTTTCAACATTTGGCTGTTGGGCTTTTCACTGACAAAAAATGAAGAAATGCCCTAAGCTATGTAGCACCATTCCATTTGAGTCCCTTTTGAGTCCTCACACTGGAAGAACAATAATAATCATTTTTGAGCTCTTACTATATCAGAGTCTGAGGTGGCCATATTGTCACATTTGGATAACAACCCCTCATTTAGCCCACACACTTTTCCTGTGACCAGCTGTGTCAGTGCGTCACCACCCATGACTGCAGATATAAATGAAATCATGGGTGTTGCAAGCCTGAGCCACTGCTAATGGAAACTCGTGCCCTTCCTGGGAATCCAGCTGGGTAACTGCCTCTAACTGCTAAAGTCACTGAAAAGCAATGAAGTGGGATCTCCAGTTGTTTGCACAATTTCCTTCATGGTTTGAGGAAAATAACTGTACACTTTTGGGACTCAGTTTCCTCACCTGAGATTCATCAAAACGTTATCTTTTAAACTGTTTTATAAGGACATTTTCAAGAGTTTGTTTGACAGAATTAATTTCTTGCCATTAAACTGCACTTAAAGAGAAGCCTTTTATTCCAGTGGGCAAATAATGTGGTACTTCCCCCCTGTTTAAATCAGATGGATTCAGACATCCTACTTGAGGGATCATCAAACTTCTGGGTGGGGCGAACTCTATCAAAAGCAGAATATCTAAGAGGTAGTTGTATATACATACATACTAGTATGTGTACATTTTATCTTTCTTAATGACCTTTGATCAGATACGATGCCTTTAATATGCACGTGACTTGTTTTTCAAAATGTACTGATTTGACAAGAGTGGTTTGGGGAAAGAGAAGTAATGAAAATGGAGATGGAAAGGGGTAATTCTTGGATGTTATTGGACTGTACTCAGATTTCTGAGAACACCAGATATTGTAATGGTTAGGCCACAGGTAATGCATTTCAGTGAGGATTCCAAGAAATGTTGGGTCCTCTTTTCCAAATGGCTGTCTCCACATTTTTCTGATGTTATGTCCACTCAGAGATGATCCATGGGGTTTTCCAAGGATTATTTTTTTACCCTTGATTCACAGTATAACTTTTAAAGTATGTTTCCAATAAGTGAGAAGAATTATATGGAGAGATAAAATGAGACAGTCATGTCCAGAGTTCATGTACATACGAACACTAAAGATGGTCATTTATAATAATTGGTGTAAGTATCTACAAGTAGGAAAATGGTGCTGAAGGAAAGACATTAGATACAGAATGATTCACACAGTGTATGTATATGTAGCAACTCAGCACAGGGCAGTGCTTCTCACAGTGAGGTCCACAGACCACCTGCATTTGTGCTGCCCCAGTGATAGTTAAAGGCACAGATTCCTGAGATACGGTAACAATGCCTGTACAAAATTAAAATTTGACTACTGAAATTTTTATAAGTGATTTAAAAAACTTTATTTGGCTATGAAAAATAATTCTAACAATTACCAAGTACTTATTATGAACCAAAGTTATGCTAAGCACTCTAGATGCAATACTTCATTAATCACCATAAGCAACCTATGAGGCTACTATCACTGCTTCACCCATGAGGAAACACAATGTAGGTGGATTAATTAATTTTCTCACAAATGCAGAGCTGGGATTAAGATGGTTCTCCCTGTAAAACATGATGCTGATCAAATATTAGTGAATGAGATATCATCTAGGAGAGTTGATAAAAATGTATATATTAGGTTTCACTCAGAGAGAATCAATGAGTCTAGAGCAGAGTCGAGAATCTGTGCCCTTAACCCTCCAGCAGCACAAGGCAGGTGGTCTGTGGACCACACTATGAGAAGCACTGCCCTGTGCTGAGTTGCTATATACACACACACTGTGTGAATCGTTCTGTATCTAATGTCTTTCCTTCAGCACCATTTCCCTACTTGGAGATACCTACACCATTTATTATAAATGACCGTCCTTAAGTGTTCATATGTACATGAACTCTGGACATGACTGTCTCATTTTATCTCTCCATATAATTCTTCTCACTCATTCAAAACATGCTTTAAAAGTTATGCTGAAGGGCAGTTCCTCTGGCAAGTTTGTAGACAAAGAAATACAGAATGTTTGAAGAACATAATCATTCTTACACCCACCTAAGAGATCATGGTCTTATTCAAAAGACAGAGCTTAGGATCTGTGCATGTGCTACAGTAAGAACCATCTGCCCTGCGACCACATAAGTGAAATAATCTTGGTAATCAAGATTATCCTTGTAATCAAACTGAATTCATTGATTCAGCAGACATTTATGAAGAAAATGATGTCCCACTCAATGCACTACATGCTGAGCACTGTGAAGAACAAGATACAGCCTATAGGAAGTCACAGCATGTCACATTTGCATGTATTCAACTGCATTTCATAACCAATTTTTAATTGTCAAATAGCTAGAAAACTGGAAAAGCCTGTTTTTATGGATCAGGTATTTGTTGTTGCTAGTCCTTCTGAGGAGATAGGAGAAAGCTAATAGGGAGCACATACATGTAGCTGCCTCTCCCCTCCCTGCTCTCATATGCCCACAGTTTTCCTTGGAAGTTAGAGGCATCGCTGCATTTTCTCCTAGCATCCAGCCCTGCTGACAGCAAGACTGACGCCACACAGGGAAGAAGGAAACTTCTCTGGTGGGCTGCACAGGCTGCCTCAGCAATTTCTCTCGTCTGTACCGAGGTCTGCTTGCCATTCGGCACTCAGGGGCTATAGACTGCGCGAGGAAGTACTGGGAAGCTTCAGAAGACAACGGGCAACAAGTTCAGGAGGTCTGCACCCAACTGGGACCAGGAAGCCAAGCCCAGAGATGCCTGAGATTCAGAAAGATGTGTTGCAGGCAGCCTAGACTTGTTCCAGAGTTACCATAACAAACTTACAAACTCTGCGGCTTAAAACAACATAAATTTGGTCTCTTGCAGTCAAGAGATGAAAAATCCAACATTAGGATGTCAGCAGGCCTGTGTTCTTCCTTTTGAAGGTTCCAATGTACAACTGGTTCCGAGCCTTTCTCTTAACTTGTGGTGACAAACCTTGGCACTCCTTGGCTAGTGACTGTGATACTCTGCTTCCACAGTCACATGGCTGTGACGGTATGTGCCTGCTATATTCAATCTGCTTCTTCTAAGGGTACTGATCACTGACTGAGGGATTACCCTGAAGTCCAGGATATTTACCTAAACCTCAGCTAAGTACTTCTGCAAAGACTCTATTCGAACTACGATCATGTTCTGAAGATTTGGAGGAATGTGAATTTTGGGGGAACAGCACCATCTCAGTAGAGTATCATTTTAGGAAGAGATGGTTGGTAAGAGAACTCAGGGAGGCAGGATGGAAACAGAGACAAGGACTCAGACACTGCCACACACTCCAGCAGTTCTGATTCACTGAGAGTTGCCTTCCAAACTAACCCTAGCTTCACTCTGGAGCCCATCTATAGGCAGGCACAATGCCAGGGCCGTGATATTTTTAAAATTAGATTCGCATTTATATACCAACTAATGAAATCATAAAATATAATTTTTAAAAATTTTCATAGATGAGAGGACCCCAGAAAGGCAAAAGTACTCTAGCGCTTGACAGTCATCACGCAGCCTTGTTCATTACGGTGAACTGAGCAGGAGCTCTTGGCCCGAACGTTCCTTTCTCTCTATACCCGTCTGTCTCACCCTTGAGGTCTCAGTTTCTGAGTCACATTGCTAGAAAAGCTGTCCCACCAGCTCCCTGCAATGCTCCCCACCCCAGCTTGACTGACTCTCACTTCTTGCATGCTTGACAGTATTTACCTCTGTGTAGTCCTCTGGGGTGGGCTCCTTTGGCTCAGAGAGTAAACCTCGGGTGTCGTTGCTCTGCGGCAGACGCCATGTCTGCGCCCTCAGGGCCCCTGTGCATTCCGGGGTACTTATCCCCAGAGGATTTGGTGTTGACTGAAAGTGGCTCTCACACCTAATGTCTTCCCAGAGGACTCACCCGTGCCTTACAGGACGTTTACAACCACTTCCACCCGCATGCGCAGAAGTGGTCCCCGGCCCCACTGACTGATGGCGGCAGCATCATCCCACCCCCTCGCCGACAGACAGAATGGCCCTTGTGATACAACTGACTTCCGGTGGGGCCCTAGAAAATCACATCACCACTTGTTTCTGCACCTACCCTTTTCTGTCTCCTTCCTACCTTGACAGCGTTCCCTCACTCCATGGCTGCCCTAAGAATTCCCCTCGCATGCTTTGCTCCTGGGGGCCTGACCTCAGATACTGTGAACTCCGTAACTAGCATTCCATCTGGGAGTTCTCTAGTAAACACCCCCTGGATACGTGAATGATTTCGGAAAGACATCGAGCAAGCATCGATGACAGGCCCAGCTGATAACAAAAGGACCCTCAGCCCTTGATAAACAAAAGATCTGAGCACCAGAGAGAAGATAAGGAGGAAGCCTCTAGAATAGGGGCACAAGACAGAGAGCTTGCTCGCAGAAGCGAGGAAGAGTCTAACGATTACCACGAAGGAATTACACCTGCTGCCTGCTCAGCGTTGTCACCTCATGCTCCAACACAGCAAGATGACACCGAGCCCTCAAACCTGAAATGCGTTTCCTTAAATTGGACCGGCCTCGGAGCTGGTGACAGGATGAGTTTGCAAGTACAGACTGTGAGGTTGGTTTGGATGAATTTCGAGAACAATCATCTACTGATGCAAAGGGCTGCCTTTGAAGACCCGACACCCTGCAGAGTGCACCAGAGATCTGAAGAGCGCAATCCTCTGAAGGCAGCATTTGACAAGCTGTAAAAATGAGTGAAGATTTCATGCCACAGAATTCTTCCATAACTGTGGCTCTTTGCAGCTTTAGCAGCTCCACAAAACCTTTGCCGCAGTTTTGGAGCCGAGCAGATGGCAGGGCAGGGCTTTACTAAGTGGTGAAGTTTCAGCTGCAAAAGGCAATTCCAAGCATGACAATTCAGAAACTTATTTCCCCAACACTTATCATATTGGCAGAGGGTTAGTGAATCTTTTTGGGAAAGTGAAAAGGCAGTGCATCAGAATAAGAAATTCTGTGTTTGGATACATGGAAGCAAACACTGCTGAGTCCAGTTCTTCTCTTGTGTTTGTGACTCCCAAGGCAAAGGACCAGCCTTATTTGTAAATTAAATGGTATAAAAAATAAACTAAAACAAAGGGTCTCTAACACAGAGACCTCTAGCTCAGAGAGGAGCTGCTGCATACACTCTGAAACTAGTGTTAGGGCATGTCTTCTAAGCTGCCCTAAGCCTGGCAGACATGAATGACTCGGCCAGTGGCCAGTGCTCTATCCCGAAGATATGGCACAGTTGTAGACAGAGCTTAATCTGAGCTCAAATCCTGCTGCTAATGCTAAATAACTGTGTGATCTTGAACCAAACATTTTCCCTTTCTGAGCCTGTTTGCCCGGATGTAAAGTGGCAGGGATGGGGGGAGGAGATAACAACAATCTCAGCGAAATGGTACGAATCCAGGGTGATAAAGTCACGAAGCAACTAGGAAACCTCACTCAAATCAGTACATTTTTCTTCTTTTCTATTCTGCCTAGCTTGACAAAAGTCCATGGAAATAGCTGTCACTGTTTCAGACTGCTTCAGCTTTGGCTTATCTGTACTATTTCCTTTCTCTTCAAACAATTTTAATCCTAAAAGTTCGTTTTCCTTGAAATTCTATAGCTCTTAATACATTGTAAGTGAGTCAGTAAGGTTTGGATTTGGGGATTTGTTTTGATCTATATGATACACAGAGAGATGATAGATGATATATAGAGATGTAACTGTAGACGGTACAGACACAGACAGGTAGATGTAGGTTGATGCAGATATACAGCACATAAGCACAACAGAAAGAATAAATACAGAGATGTTCCTGACTTACTTGCTTATTCATTTCAGGGCTCTGTCCTCATAAACCAATTATAAATTGAAAATATTGCAAGTCCAAAATTCATTTAATACACAGAGCTACTGAACACCATAGCTGAGCCTACCCCTCCTTAGATGTGCTCAGAACACTTCCATTACCTACAGTTGATAAAAGCATCTAATACAAAGCCTGTTTTATAATGTGTTGGGTGTCATGTAATTTATTAAACACTGTACTGAAAATATAAAACAGAATGATATATGGGTGTGCTTACACATCATCATAAAGCAAAAATAAAAGGGTGAGTAGGGCCATTTTAAACCAAGGACTACCTGTGTCTGATATTCTGAAACTTCCAGGACACCTTTCCTTAATGAGTCCTGCTTGTTTTAATTAAGCCTAAGTTACTCAAGTACACAAAGGTGTCATTGGTTGAGATAATTTCTTCAGTGAATAATAGAAACCTAATCCCTTGGCTTAAACAACTAAGGGAATTTACTGGTTCCTGGAACTGAAAAATCCACAAAACTTTTGCTGGTGTGGTCCAAGTTTTGGTTAAAGGGTTTCTGCCATTCTCTTGTTTCTGTCTGCCGCTCTCAGTTGGCTTTGCTCTTGGGCTAGCCTCAAAAAAGTAATGCCAGCAGCATTCCTGCGGTTCCTCATTCACATCCAATGGCAGATGGAAGCCAAGAACCACCGCGCAGTAGTCCTAAGCTTCACTCTGGTTGGGCCACTCCTTCTGACTCCTGTGGCTGGAGGAGAGTCATTCCGAGTGACTTAAACCTGTATCAGTTACTGCGACAAAGAAACGGACTCGTTCTCAGTGGCTTAGAACAGCAGGGCCCTCGTCTGGGTCTGGGAACATCTGCTATAATTAAAAAATAAGTTTTGGCAACTTCGTGCCATGTTAAATGCCTCTATTCTCTTAATTTTAAAAGAAAATGTTTCACTTCAGTAGATTCTTCCTAAATCAAATATCATATTTTGGCATCCAAAGGTAACCACAGACTAAGAGTCAGCAAACACAAGGTGAGACATTAGCAAGAATCTCAGGACATCTAAGTTAAAGGCTGTATTTCTTGTGCTTTCCCACCCTCGATTTTTCAGATGAGGGTGTTGCTCTCCCCTACCTGGAGCCACTGCGGAAGCTCCTGGGTGATGCTCTGGGACACCACTCGCCATCCAGCTGGCTGTGTCCGGGCCATCTTCCTGAGCAGACACCAGCTCCTGGAGGCAGGAACTGTGCCATTTGGCTGTCATTGCTTAGCCAGAGGTTCATAATTCATGCTGAAACAAAGAAATGAAAATCTCTGGGAGGTTTTCAAGCTATTCAAGCTCCTATTAGCATTAGCAGTAACACTGGTGCCTTCTAAGCTAGCTGGAGGGGGCCTGGCTGGCCTCTGGGCTTCCCACTTTACTCTGCTAAAGACCCTGAAATGAAACCCAGGCCACCTCATAGTCCCTTGAAAACATTTACATGAGATCACATATAATACACCAAAATCTCCTTTTGTCACTTAATTCTTAGCCAAATCCTATATGTCAAGTTGCCTTAAAGCAAGAGGTGGCTATTTATTAATGAGTAATGAGCTGGCTGCCTTTATGAACTAGGTTGTTGCTACAATACATTTACACAATTATAAATAAAGCAAATTGCAAAGACAGCAGCAGTGGAAGCTCTGAGGGTTCACCTGCTTTTCTGAGAGCTCCCATCACTTCCGCCGTGCCCCACAAGGCTTAGAACCTAGACAAAGCAGCCCCATCCCTCTCGGTGCCCAAGCCAGTGCACACTCAGCAGACACAGGTACTAGGTCGCTCTGCTCTGAATAGATGCGCTCCTGATCTTCTGATGTCTGTGATTTGCCTGTGCTCTCAGCCAGACAACGCCAAGCCCAAAAAGAGGAAGTCCTGTCTGGGAGCTTTCACGAGTGCTCCTCAGCCCTGGCCTCCCCAGACTTTTCTGTAACTTCTAAGTAACCTGTGAGAGAAGGAAAAAGCAGTTTATTTATGGAAGTAGAGCTAACCTCCAAATCCTAGCTCCTGACCATGGGTGGCACTAGGGTGAGGTGACAAGGAGCCCAGCAAGCAGCCTCACCGCCAGGGTCCCCTGCTCCAGCCCCAGCTAATAGAAGCCATGTGATTGCATGTGATTTCACTTTTATGTGATTGAAGTGAAATTAACACAATATAAAATCGGTTATGTTGAGATGTGTGGTCCAATGGCATTAGGACCATTGCGATGTGCAACCGTCACATGTCTGTTCTGAAGGTTCTCCCTGACCCCCAAGAAAACCTTACATTAAAGCTGTAGTCCCTGTTCCCTTTCCTCTCTGGCACTGGCCACCACCAAGGCCCTCTCTGTTTCAGTGAAGCTACTGCTTCTGGACAGAACCTGTGTTAGCTAGCTTACTTGTGCCAACACCCTTCGAAGAGTTTTATGTGCATTATTTCAGTTAATCCTCATGAAAGCTTGAGGAGATGAGTAGTAACACCCACGGGTAAGTGGCTTATAATCATTTATTATTATTGCCATCATCATCGAATCATTATTTCTTCATGTGTAAAAAGGGAAAAATAACAACCCACTAACCATTGACTGATCACACTTGGGTGTGAGAAGCATTGCTTTATGCCGGGAAGGGTAAATAGGATTTACCTCCATCCCACTGGAAGTGACCTCTTGTGCAATGGGGGGAATGGATTCTTGAGGTAGCTCCCAGGGAGAGTATAATCCTTGACCGGCGATGCCTGTTGTGGACAAAACAATGGGTAACCTGGTATAAGTGACATTCATTTAGTTTCCCTCCTGAGCAACTGAAGAAAAAAAGAAAAGTGAAAAGCAGATCCTGCCTCAGAGGAAAACTATCTACAGGAGTGTGCTAATGGAGAGTGGCAGTCCAGTGTTCACAACAGCAGCACTGAGATGAAAAACAAAACACGGAGTTCAGATCTCCACACAGCAACTCAAAGATGTGTCCTTGAGTTATTTAGCTTTTCTGGTTCTCATTTCCTCTTTCACCATATAGATAATAAAATAAATAAAATTGTAAAAGTCAGAGAGTTTAGATGCATGAACATAGCACTTGACACATACCGAGTGCTCGGCACATGTACGAAAATTGAAGCTGTGTATAATATTATGCTTTGTATGTTTTGCGTTTCTCTGGGCCTGGAGTTTTTCATTGTTGGGTGGGTGGCTGCACGTGCTTTTATCTGTGTGACACCCCACCCCACACTTAATGTGCTCCATAGATGAGCTTACAAGCTGCATGACATTCCATAGATCATACATCTTTGATACATTATACCCAATATTTTATGTATTCTAGTGTGTTACCTCCCTATGTATCACACATATCTTTACAGAGACAGAAATATGCATTTCCTCCCTTTGACAGGACACAGAATGTGCACAAAGGGTCTGAGTCTGCTCACAAGACAGGAAGGGGCTGGAAGCCCGAGGGCAGCTTGGAGGCGGCTGCAGCCTGGAGTATGGGGTACAGGTTGCGGGGTGTGAGGTACGGGGTGCTTGTTGGTGACCCCGTCATCAGGTGTGCATTTGGGCACGAATGTCCACACACTGCTTTGTGAATGGACCTCAGAGTCCGTGGGGTTTCTGATGGAAAGAGACAGACTGCACCGATTCACCTGAGGGGAGGAGCCTCCCAGGGCCTGGGCAGCTCCAGGGTGTGCGGTAGTCCACCAGGAAAGAGCACCAGGGACCTTGCCAGTGACCCCCACCCCGTGCCCCTTCCCTCTGATCCTGTGGAAGCAGAGGCCTTTTCCTCCAAGAATCACATAGAGAGCCTTTTCCAGAAGCAGAAAGGAAACTGAACTGTAGGGTATCATTTGTTAGCTGCATCAGAAAGAGCACTGTTTCGACGTAGTAGAGACTATTGCATCAAAAATATGGAAAATCACTGTAAACACCAGAAAGGTACCTTCAAAATGTAAAAGACTTAAAAATAAGGACTTTGGGGATATCTTTAGGTGTTTCATGTCAAGTACCTGCAACATGGTAGGTGATCAATAAAAAATAGTGAAGTAAATAGGCACTTGCTAGATGTTTATCATAGAATGGTTTCTTCAAATATTTGTTTTCTTATTAATAAAAAAGTCTAAAATGCTAATTTGCCAGTTTGGACTCACATACAGGCCAGTTTGATATATGAGGAAATTGCTTTTGCTCTCTGTAAACCCCACTAGCTTATTTACATGATGCTTATCTCCGTGTAGGGTGTGGTGCACACCTGTAATCCCAGAAGCCTGGAAGCCTGAGGCAGGAGGATGAAAAAGTTCAGCCTCAGTTTAGGCAACTCAGAAACATACAGCAATTCCCATGAAAATACCATTAGCATACCTCACAGATCTACAGAAAACATTCCTTAAATTCATCTGGAAGCAGAAGTGACCCAGAATAGCAAAAGCAATCCTGGGCAACAAAGACAAGTCAGGTAGAATCACAATCCCTGACCTGAAATTATACTACAAAGCTACTATAATAAAATCAACCTGGTACTAGCTAAACAACAGACCTGAGAATCAGTGGAACAGACTGGAAGATGCAGCCACAACCACAAGCACACTCAGCCACCTAATGTTTGACAAAGGGGCCAATCAAGCTCACTGAAAGAAAGATAACCTCTTTAATAAATGGTGCTGGAAAAATTGGCTTGCCTGTTGCTGAGACTGAAACTAGACCCAAGTCTATCATCATGCACTAAACTCAAGTCAAAATGGATCATAGATCTCAATATTAAAATAGAGAATCTATTGGAAAAATAAATCTATTGGAAGATAAAGTAGGTAAAAACCTTGAAGACATAGAAGTAGGCAGAGAGTTCATGAACAAAAATCAAACTGCATGGGAAATACTTCAAAGAATCAACAACTGGGATCTCATCCTATTGAAAAGCTTCTGCACATCTAAAGAATCACCAGCAGAGTAAAAGGAAAACTCACAAATTGGAAAAAAATTTTAGCTGACTGTCCCTCAGACAAAGGTCTTCTATCTAGAACATATAAAGAATTTAAAAACATCAACCTCCCACCCAAATTCAAAGACCCAATCCAAAAATGAGCAGCTGAGATGAACATACACGTCTCAGATAAAGAAATACAAATTGCAAATAAATACATGAGAAAATGTTCAACATCATTAGTCATTCAAGAAATATAAATTAAAACAACATTGAGATTTCATCTCACCCCACTAGGAATGGCTATCATTAAGAAACCAACCAATAAAAATTGCTGGTGAGGCTATGGATAAATAGGAACTCTTCTCTACTGCTGGTAGGAATGCAGACTGGTGAAACCACTGTGGAAATTGGTTTGGAGATTCCTCAGCAAACTATGTATAGAGGTCCCATTCAACCCAGCTTTTCCCCTTCTGGATATTTTCCCAGAAGAACTGAAAACATCATATCACAGTGATATATGTGCACCCATGTCTATAGCAACACAATTTGTAATAGCTAAATCATGGAAGCAATCCAAATATCCATCCACTAAGGACTGGATAAAAAAGTTGTGCTATTTTTATATAATGGAATACTACTCAGCTATAAAGAAAGACAAATACGAGGCTTTTACAGGTAAATGGTCAAAACTAGAGACCATACTCACAAGTGAAATAAATCAGACCTCCATGTGTAAGCGACATATTGTCTTACTAGTGTAAGAACCAAAAAGAGTGAATAAAAATTAGGAGGCATGATAGACATTGTGAAATTAAAGGAAACTGCTCAAAATTAAAGAGCAACTGGGATGAGGGAAAAGAGAAAAGAAAGAAAAGGAAATTATGTATATATGTACATAAAGCATAGCTAACAGAGTTGTACTACTGACCTCTATCACTTTACTGAGAAGAGGTAATGATTAATTATTTAAAAAATCTTGCAAGTCTCTATTTGTTTTCCTGAGAAACCACTTTGAAGATATCAACACGTAATACAACAACCACTGTTAATTTCTTACCAGTTTGTCTGTAATTCAGTATTGCTTGTATTGTTCTCATGCTACTTTATAAATGGTTGTCTGCTTATTAATATGTTTTCCTCCTTCTTTTATTTTAAAAATAAATTAAAAAAAAAAGAAACTCAGCAAAACTAGGTCTCAAAATAAAAAGTAAAAAGGCCAGGGATGTAGCTCAGTGTGAAGGCCCTGGGTTCAGTTAGCAAAAAAAAAAAAAAAAGATGTTCTTTTTCTTAGTTGAGTATCTAGAAAGAAGTCCAAAGGAAACAGAGGCTTATGGGTTGGTCACAAAAGCTATTTGTCAGTAATGGATCCACAAAAATAATTCAAATACTGCTAAAAGATCTTCTGAGATTTCCAGGAACTACACGGACCATTAGACAGAAGGCAGGAGCCAGAAAAGAAAAAAAAATTACTTCATTAGCAAAACGAGCCCTTTACCATCCCGTGCTTAAACATGCCCAAGTCTCTTCAATATCAGTAAACCACCCCCCTCTATCCGCTCCTGCAGGTGTGATCCTGCAACTCCCCCCAGGGCTATCTCTCACTTCTCTCCCACTCATTGCTCAGCTTGCTGTAGTCTGGTTCCACCTCTCCACTGACACGTCCCTTGCCAAAGTCACCAGCGACCTCTCCAGAGCTAATCCTCAGACGCATTTCCATCTTTACCTTACCTGCCTCGATGCTTGTTGTAAATGATAACAACTTCCTCTAGGAAGACTCTTTACTAAACTTCCACGATGCAATAGTCTTGTGGTTTTGTATTCAGCTATAACACACAATCTGGGATTTCCCAAGGCACCCAACATGGCACAATCCCCAACTAAACTTACAACCTTTCCAAGTTTTCTCCTATGTCCCCCTTCAAAATGAGTGACTCTCATTCACACAAATGCTAAAGCTATCGGCCCTAGCAGCACCTTTGATCTTCCCTCTTCCTCAGTATCTGATCACCAGCACAAACCAACCAGACAGCCACTGCCCCTCCACCATGCAACAACCAAGCAACCAATCAGCAGTGACTATTACAGGTGCTGAGTATTTATCTAGTACCCACACTTTTCAGTGCCCCTTTTCAGACTACCCTAGCTCCATTAGCCAACTAAATAACTAGATACTCATTTCTGGTATGTAAACTGACAGAAGTAGAATGAACATTAAATTTCCTCCTTCTCTACATTGTGTAATTATAAAACTTTACAACCAAAGGGATGTTCAGGGCAAAATCAATTTCACTGCTTTAGGCAACCATTTAATTTTACCAATTTAAATTAAATTCTGAGTAACCAAAGTTGCCCTGCCATCCTCAACATCACAACAATCTGAGAGTCTTTAAGACAACTTCTAATAAGGCCTTTCTCCCCAAACAGAATTTGCTTTATGCAATGTTTGGACCATAGAAAATATTTGAGAAGGAAGTTCCAATACCATTAACAAAGGTACCTACTTTGGTTCTTTAACTTGTCTAAAAACTCCTTTAAAAGTTATAGCTTCCCTTGAAAATACCCCTTGTGAAAATTTTTATGTACTTCTGTTTCAGTCCTTCTGTGTTGACTAACAACTTGAATCCACATTTAAAAACCCAGGTATCAGGAAAAGGTTGAGGTGGGGGAAGAGATGAAAGAATTTTGTTGATTATCACTAGTAATAAAGTATAAATAAAAGCACTGTAAAAGAAGAGGAGGAATTTAGGTCAGGTCTGTTCTATGAAAAAAATGTAAAACTGTAAGCAGATGGAAAAAGTTAAGTGACAACATGCTAAATTCCATAACAAGCTCAACAGACACCCATTGGAAAGGGAGAGAAAGCAGATTATGAAATGAAGAGACTGTGGGGAAACTCACAGGGCAAGAGCCTGAGAAGTAACAGGTGCTTCCTGCTCTAAAGATGCTTTTGGTTCTGAAATGTGGTGGCTCATCTGCAATGATTTGTATCTGGACTCCTCCCCAAAGGCGCATGTGGTAGTGGTTGGTCCTGAGCCCATGGAACTACTGGATGGGGGTGGAACTTTTAATAAATGGGAACCAGGGATCTTTGAGTCATTGGGAGCATGTTCCCAAAGGCATTGTGAGAGGTGAGGTGTTATGCGGCACTATATGCTTCTGCTGTGATTTGCTGCTTGGACTAAAGCCCAAAGCATAAGGCCAGTCAGTCAATCACAGATTGAAATCTCCAAACCTGTGAGTCGAAATGAACCTTTTCTTTCAATAAATTAATGACCTTGGATGTTTGTTACAGCAACAGAAAACTGATGAGCACACTATCCAAGTAAAGGCTTCACAAGGACATCAGATACCCGCTAAGAGGGTATTGATTTACTGAAGAAGAATGTGCCATTTCTCTGCAAAGCTCGTTAGCACATTGAAAGTCTGGCACAGCATTATGCTGCTTAGGGATTAATTTCTAATTCCAGGGATGGAACTTTTCTCTAAATGAGTAGGCCTTTTCACAAAAGTGAAAATTCATGTGGTATGAATAAGAAAAAAATAACATTTAATGCTGCTGTTTGTCTTCCTAGAACCCAGTGGGAAAGAAACGGAAGGGTAGCAAAGGGCAGAGTACAGAGCTAGAACTCTCTAGCCCTCCAAGCAAAGTGTAGGCCCCAAAACGAGGTGGAAGTGTCACAGCCTTTTCCAGGCCAACTGAAGCCTTGTCATCTTGAAGGAGAAATAGCATGGCCAGCAGCCGCCTGCGCAAGGCACCAGCAGTATCAGAGCTGGACAGGGCCTGGCTGCCTCAGAGCCCCATAGGGAGACAGTGGCCTGTCCACTAGCACTCACAGGGCTGACTGGGACCTAGCCCTCAGGGAAATGTCAGACGCGCTCTGGCCAGGCTCCTCAGGTAAGAGCCACCAACCCATCATCTTAAGGTACATAACTAAAAGCTACTGATACTTTTATATTTCAAATATACTGTCATTCCAAACTGCTAAACTGTCAAATTGCATGATACAGCTTTAAATCCAAGGCAATGACTTGCAAATGCTTTGGGCAGCAAATCTCAAAAATATATAAAATATTTTTTATTATAAATGAAAACACAAAGAAATGCAAAAGCTTTGTTAAAGCTTGCTCTCGTTATACACAGTGCACTCTTGCAGTGCTTCTTTCAGTTTGTTTCATTATTTTTAAGCATTTGTCACAAGCCCCAGAATTATTTCATAACTTACCAAAGGGTCAGAACCTGAAGCTTGACAAACATGATTATAAGACTGTAGGTATCAGCTACTGTAGCCAGTAAGCTAGTGTCCAGGCTTTTTACAGGGTCATTCAATTCATCATCAAAACACAGTAGTTGCTGAGGAGATCTTGTGCCAACAACAGCACTATATGAGGAACTCCTACTATGACTTAGCAGGTGAAGAGCCGGCCTGACCTTTGCAAGTCTGAGATGTGAGCTACATGGTGAGTCAAAGTGGCGTCCCACAAGAATCACGGTGAAGAGGAAGGGCAGCCATCACTCCCCACACAGAGTGGCTCTTCTAGAAAGCATTCAGCATCCTAGAGTGAGTTAGGGAACAACATAATCGGTAAAAGATAGATTCGCAGCAAAAGGACCAAGGCTGAGGAAGCATTTCTAGGCGCCGCAAGTGGCCCTTAAGTACGTTCTACCCGAGTGAGAACAGAGATGTGCAGGAGGCTCCCCTCACCGTGTGGTCTTGAGTATCTCCATAGACATAATTTAGTCATTTAAATGGATAACTGCAAATTAAATTAGTTCATCCTAATTATATCAAAATGATAAATTCAAATAAGCAAGGTAATTCACTTCTGAATTAAAAATTTTTTCAATCACTTGGCATCTCAAATCAAAGCAAATGGGTAATGTTACCAATTATATCAATTTGACTCTTAAATTTAAATACATAAACATATGATGAACTGAATTAAAATTCTCATTGGAATGCACTTATTACCGTTTGCACTCAGGTAGGGAATGCATCCAGGAAGTAAAATGGGGTCCTGACCTTGAAAACCAAACAAGGTCACTGCAGGAGCTTCTATATGAGACCCTAGCAACAGAAAGGGTCCCCAGAACCTACCGAACAAGGTGGCCCACAGGTGAGCTACGGCAGATCACAGAACTGAAGGCAGCACTGTGCAAGCCCATGAAATGTTTATCAAGGGGAAATATTTGAAAATAATAAAAATATTCAGTTTTAGGAAGCCAGATGATAACATGCTAGGCTTCAACATGGTTACACTTATGACTGCAGGATTCACAGGAAGGAAAGAAATTAACATTTACTGAATATCTATGTTTTTGCCAGACATTACTAAGTACTTACAAATACAAGATAGCATCAGAAATTAGAAATTATAGATGTTAAATAATTTGCCCTAGGTCACACAAGAATAAATGACAGAACTAAGATTTAAACCCATCTTCTGATTACACATAAATTATTTGTGTCACATTTACATCACTTTATCTTCATCAGTATTCAAAATATTACAGTGCTTAAAATATTTCCTTAAGTTCTTGCTAAGAGTTCTGATTAAGAATAGGTCAACTCAGATTCCAGTGTCGTGGCTAATGAGCGATGCAGCGACTTTGCTTCACACGGGAGGAGGCGCCTCACTTCGTTGCCACCCGGCTTTGCGCTCCTGAGCTCAGCTGGTCCTTTTGTTTCAGCCTCCCCAGCAGTGGGAACCATAGGCATGTGCCACCGTGCCTGGCTGTACACAAAAAAGTAATCATGCATTCTTGGTAGCATTATATATATTTTCCATATTTAATGACGTTTATGCATTCTGTATGTCTTACACTAGGATAAAAATGTCCTAGTTATCTACTGCTATATAAGAAATTTCACCAAAGCCCATAATGCCCTACAATAGTAATTTATTCATATCTTTTATTATTCTGTGGGCTGACGGGGATTGGCTGGGCAGTTCTTGCTTGGGGTCTCTTGGGAAAGGCAGTGAACTATCAGCCAGGGCTACCATCATCAAAAGGCTCAGCTGGACCAGGAGCCACGAGGGCCAGCTCACATGGCTGTCTGAGGATCCGGCTGCCAGCTGAGGACACCATCAGGTCCCTCCTTGTGTGAATGGACTCCCACAAGGAGCATCCCAAGAGTAAATGCTCCCAAAGACCAGGCCTTTACAATGCCCACAGCCTTAGAAATCCTAGGCACTTGCCTCTGCAGCAAGCTAGTGGTTGAGTTACTACATTCAGCCCAGATTCAAGAGGTAAAAACTTAGACTTCTTCTTTCCTTTGTTCTGTTTTATTTTCTTTTCTCCTTCCTTTCTTCTTTCCTCCCTCCCTTTCTTCCTTCCTTTCTTCCCTCCTTCCTTCTTTCCTCTTTTTTCTTTTCCTCCTTCCTTTCTTTCTTCATTTCTTCCTTTGTTTCTTTATTTTACAAAGGGTCTCACTATGTAGCCCAGGCTGGCCTCAAACTCACAGTCCTGTGTTAGCCTCCTGAGTGCTGGGGTTACAGGCACAATCCGCGCTGCATGGCATGGACTCCACTCTTAAATGGTAAACACTATGTGCGTAGAGGATGACAAGGAGACCTCAGCACTGCTTAGCCTTTGGTCTCCATCCTGGCTCTGCTACTGTACCCTGCTGTGTTAGGAGGGAAGATATATAATGAGATTACAACAAAATAACATTTCTATATCTTTAATTCCGTCATTTTCTCCAGGAGCTCAGGATTTCTTAAATGAATGAATGTATGAAAGTCTCTTTCTCTCTCTTTGCCATTCTACTCGTTCTTCCCCTTCTGTGCCTCTTCTTTTATTCTAACTAAAGAAAAAGGGTTTTTTAGAGCACTACCATTATGTGTTGAAATACCACACTGTATTCCACAGATGTGTAAGATTAGTGCATGTCTATTTTTCAAAGTAGCAAATAATACTGATTGGTAGATTTGTAAATCTATGGTTAATAAATTTCCACTCACATCTCCTATCTGACACCTGATAACAGATTTAGACATCATCTTCCCAAGGAAAGCAACAGGAGAATTTTCCTTAAAGTAGCCAAAGAGAAGAAGAAATGGGAAAGGAGAAGTAGGTTATAAGGAAAGTGCACATGGCAAGAGAAATAAACCAGAAAATTTGAACAGCGTTGTCAAATGCTATCAGAGTTTTTCTTTCCTTAGAAACAATCAAAAAGCCTCCCACTAATCAGGAGGCTGAGGTAGGATGATTGTAAGGTCAAGACCAGCCAAGAGCCGGGTGTGCTGGTGCAGGCCTGTAATACCAGCACTAGGGAGGCTGAGATAGGAGGATCGCTGCAAATTCAAGACCAGTTTGGACTACATAGTGAGTTCAAAGCCAGCCTCAACTACAAAGCAAGACCTTTCAAAAATGGTTTTCTTATGGCACTCCCAATTACAAATAAACAAATAACCAATCACTAAGTGACTTCTGAAGGGTAAAATACAACATAAGCACTTAAGGGGTTCTCACCGTCCATCTGAATACTTTTGCCAGGCTTATTTTTCACAACCTCTACATGACATAGTTGATTCTGCCAGAGCCCTCTAAGGTCTGCAAATAAATACAGTACAAAGAGAAATTAAAATGTATCTTGCTATCTAATTCATTATGAAATATATGAAATCTGGACTAAACAAAACAAACAACAAAATATTATTTTTATATAACAGTGCACCAGTGTTGTAAACTTTAGAATCGCTGTACTTAAGGTCCTGATTATTTCTTACAAATACAGATGTTTTTCATTTCTGTCTTTGGTTTTCAGTTCCAGTGGCACCCGTCACCCAATGCTACCCCAACGCCTATCTCACGGGGACCCATGAGGAGATCCCTCATGGTGGGAACTGATACCAGCTGAGTCACTTGGAAGGTGACAAGATGAACAGTATTCTGAACTTTAGCCTTATTCTAGTAGTGCCTTTGAACACTACATCATGTGATTTCACTTTTTATGGGAATCATCACCCAAGTTCCACCTCATTTTTTACTTGGGAGACTGCTTCCTTGGTATACAGTAGTTGAAAAGATATTACCCCAATTTGGTAGCTAATTCAACAAATGGTCAATAATTTGTCACAGCTTCAATTTGCAAAGATTATAAAAAATAATTACAGGAAGAGTTAACAACAACATTGCTAATACTGTACCACTTTTAGGGGCTGATAGTAATAGAATTGTTTAATAAATGGGATTTTTAAAGCAAAATATTTGAAGGCGATGTCTGATTGTATAATCTGGGTGTGGTATGTGATGAAACAGGCTTTGTGGTTGCAGAGACTCATTGTCAGGCATAATTAAAGCTGTAGGAACCATGTGGAAAGTACAGACTGTAGGGGCAGGGAAAGAGACCCTTTGAAGCAAAGTACACATCAGGGATAATTATAGCGATGCTCATGGAATGTCAAGCTCCATTTTGTCATGATCAGTGCCCTTCGAAGTGGATTGAAATCTGGGAAAAGTGGCCCTGAATCCGGGCAAGCCTGAGTGCAAGGCTGGCGGCACCTTTGGGAAGGAGACTTTCAAAGTATTGCAGAGTAGGAAGCAGGCAGTCATCAAGCATGAGAGTGAACGTCTCGATCCTCAGCACTTCAAAATATCTTAGAAACAAGTCCGCTATTGAAAGTGCAAGCAATACTTTGTGTCTTTTTTTAACCTACTTTGAGTTTGACAATTATAAAAAAGAGTAAGTTCAAGATTGCTGTAGTTGTCATATGGTTAGAATGTGACCCCAAGGGTCCCTGTTTGGGGGTGTGGGCCTCTGTCTGGGAACACTGAGAGATGGCAGAACCTTCTCCAGGTGAACCATGGGGAAAGGTCTTGCCATTAGACCACAAGTTTGGCCCCTCCTCTCTGTCTGGCTTCCTCTGGGGTGAAGGAATTCTTCCTTTCCTGTGTGCTCAGCCCTGATGATGCCAGCACCATCCAGCCCTCATCAGGGTTGATCTATACCTTAGAACTTGTAGAACAGTGGACTAAATAAAGAAAGCTTTTTATAAAGAAAGCTTCCTTTCTTTATAAAATTACCTAACTTCAAGTATTTCAGTAGAGTATGGAGAACAAAGTGATACAAAGATTATTATAGCAGACAGAATGGAGGCTTTGGGGATGCTGTCAGAATGCTGCTATTCCTTGTTATATGTGAAGAATCCATGGATGCTCCCTTCATTTTGCTTCATACATTTCACTGTCTATGAAGATGTTATGTAGAAAGTGCACTGATGGTAACCAACCATGCAACTTCCACAATGCATTAGTTGTTTTTGCTACCACTGTAGCCAATGCTTTGCTAATACACTATTCCATAATAAGATGACTTCCAGTTTTCCACAAGAAACAATGAACATATTCTGATTCTGTGTGCCATTTCAAAATAGTCTTTGGTGAGCAGGTATGAGAAGATGTTTTTCTCAACCCAAGAATGAAGCCTACATTTTATTTTAGTTAAGGTACCTGATACAGTGCTATAATGCTAGAATACATTTTGCAGCTGATATTTACTTATGCATTTTGCTAATACACACTGACTGCCCTATCAACTGGCTCTGGCAAGTGAAACAGCTAGTATGGCCCAGTAGCTTTCAGTGAGCACTTTCAGTCCTATTAGTAAGACACTACTGATTCAGCAATGTCTCCTAGCTGCCAAGCTTACTTGGCCAAGGAATCACTGTTCTCCCTCCCTCCCACTTAAGTCTTATGACAGGATCTAGGAGAGGATCGGCTAGTTAGAAGTCTGAGACTTAAAAACTGAGAAAGAATCAGAGTCAGGAGAGGAAGAGGAAGAACAAGAAATGAGGGGTCAGAAACAACAACAGGCAAAGCCTCTGTTCCTCAGACATTTTAAGTTGAGTTCCATTTTTTCGCTTGACCGTTCCCATGCCCTCCAGCACCCCAAGCTGAGGGACGCGAGCCCACATGGATGCCACAGAGGCAGGTCAGAGCCAAAAGTAGTGCCAGAAGAGAAACACAAACCTCTTTCAAAGGAACGGCGCAGATGAAAAGCAGGAAGTCACCAAGTCCAAAGAGTGAGTAACAGACCAGAAGCTGCGGCCAAGACAGGGAAGAAGTTGGGGGACAAGAGCACGAGCGAGAGTGGACACAAAGACAGGGCGGGGGGGCGGGTGAGCAAGGGGCAGTGGAGGGCCCAGGACTGTGAGTGGGAACCATTCCTTGAGGTTTCAAACTATATTGACTTTTTTGTTAGGTATCAGTTAATTTAAAAGCCTGAGATCTGAGCAGGTGCTTCCTTTTGACTT
The DNA here is from genome assembly GCA_004027595.1 of Dinomys branickii. NCBI lineage: Eukaryota > Metazoa > Chordata > Mammalia > Rodentia > Dinomyidae > Dinomys > Dinomys branickii. Next base: position 123,915 of record PVLD010002739.1, on the reverse strand, counting down.
CTTTTTTATAATTCATGTCACAGTCCTTCAGAGGACATACTCTTGTCCAGAGGATTAGTACTAGCAATGCCCAGGGCCTTTCACACACTGGCAAATAGTCTACCGCACAAGTGTGGACCCTGGTCCATATTTTCCCTCTATAGATTTTCTCTCCATCTTATTCACAGTCCGTAGCATTAAAAACACCAAATAAACTCTGGAAGCTATGTAGACATGCCTGCTAAGAAGCAAACTGATCCAGACAGACTTGGCAGGCAAGACAATTGCTCCCATGGACACTTTCCCTCAGACTCGTTCTTTGAATATTTGGGGGGAAAAAGACACTTGAACAAATGGTGCATTTGTACAGATGAATTCAGGTATGAGCACTCTGAGGGACCAGAAGATTGAAATTAATACCAAGCCTGACTTATGGGCAGAAAGCTTACTATAGTCCATGTAGCATGCTAGCCCAGAGAATTTTGAGTATTATAAATATGTAATACCTTGAAATTATTCTACCTGGTTAAAGTTACATTTTTTCAAAGATCTTTATCTTCCCAAACCCCAATTTAGACCATAATTTCCTAATTTCTTGGGATTATTTTACCGTATTCTTTTTAAAGCCTCTCCCCTAATTTTTAGGCACGCCTCCTCAAAAAGTGAAATAGGCCCTGGGGTTCTTAGAGACAGTCAGAGAGCATCTCCACCACCACCGCCAGTCCTGCCTCGGGAAGGGCTGCTCAGTCCACGAAGAGCAGAGTCCAGGGTCAGGCATCAGCCTTAAAGGATTTTTTCGTTTTTCTTTTTTCTCTTCCTGCTTTTCAGAGAAAACGGAATATTTTTAAATGTTCTGCTACGCAGCCCACAACTTACTGATAGTTTGTAATAGCTGAGCGGGGGCCTAGCAGCGGAGATGTGTGCGCGCTTATGCGTGTCCGTGCGCGCGTGTCCATATGATCATATAATGTGATTGTTGATGTGAGTGGGAGATAGGAAAGAATGGGAATGTTTGGGCACATAAATGTTAGTATCAAAGAGATGGTGAACCTGCAGGAAAAGAGCTTACACTTGTTACTGTCACATTTCAAGAAGAGTCTTACAGACTGGGGACTGGAGCAGCTACAGGACTGCCTGGTGTCCCCACGTCCAGGGAGGCACAGGCGTGGAGTCTCTCTGGGCCCCGGAACGTTTCTGTGGGAAGGGAGCCGAGCAGTGGTGCCCTTCTCGGCTTGCCTCCTCCCACGACTTCCGCGGCGCCCTTCCCAGGTAGGGCCCTTGGCACCGGCCTCTCGGTCCCGCGGGGATGCTAAGCGGCCAGCCAAGAGGCCCAGCGGGGCTGCTGCAGAGATGTAGCCGAGCCAGCTCTTCCCATCGTAGTGTCCGTTTGCCGGTGCCTTGGGTGGTGGGGCGTCTCGGCGAGGGCACCCCGCAGCGGGTGGCAAGTATCCCAGCGAACACCCAGTGGCAACTTCAGATTGTGCCCTCCTTGTCCTGTGCTGACTGAGATGTCATCTGACCACACCGATTTCACAGTTAGCAGCCGGCTCTCCTCCTAACAGTGACCTCATCGCTGACCTCTTGGAAGACACCAACACCAGCGCATTTCTTTGTCCTAGGGAAAGGGTGGTGGGGCTGCCCTCGGAACCCTGAGTTGATTTCTGCATTGGCCGAGGCGCCCAGACCAGGGCTGACTTGCGTGAAGGCTTATTACCGTGGTTGTATCTGCATGTGTAAAGCTCTTCACGCTTACCTGTTACCTCAACCACCCTTGTCCAGGTGATTAGTATTAGCAATGCCCAGCACAGAGGCAGTCAGCCAGGGGCCTGGGAGGGCCAAGCAACGACAAAAGATGTAGAGTTAATAACCACAGGCCCCATCCTTGTTGGCCGCCATCATGGACACGAGTCGTGTGCAGCCCATCAAGCTGGCTAGGGTCACCAAAGTGCTGGGCAGGACCAGCTCGCAGGGACAGTCCACACAGGTGCGCGTGGAATTCATGGACGACACGAGCCGTTCCATCATCCTCAACGTGAAGGGGCCCGTGCGCGAGGGCGACGTGCTCACCCTGTTGGAATCAGAGCGGGAAGCCTGGAGGTTGCGCTGAGCTCAGCTGCTGGATCCTGGATATCAGACCGACTGAGCCACGGGATGAACTGCGTGTCTTAAAATAGAGCATTTGTATTGTGTGTAAAAAAAAAAAAAAAAAAAAAAATAACCACAGGCCTGGCGCCCCAGCACACCGGGCTGGTCCACTCCCACCGCTGCAGCCCGAAGGCCTTCTGAGTGCCCTTTTTGTGCAGAAGCCAGCCCTATACCTTCTCCCTGGGGAGGCTCCATCAAAACAGGGACCCCTCCCCAGGCCCTCACTAGTAGGCTGCACGTCTCGTGAATTTCAGTGTTTTATGCTACCTGGGCTTACCTTGTTTGTGTTCTTTTGCTTATTTTCTGTCTTCAGAGGCAAGAATGTGACCTTAGTGACAGCAGCGGCCTCACTTGCGGTGCACACTATTGCAGCTGCCTCCTTAGTTCAAAGCAGTGTTGCTCAGTCTTGCTTGTGGGGCAAGAGGCCGTGAGAAGAGCCCCGCAGACACTTACTTAGACATGATCTCTGGGACTTGTATTGCTCTGGCTTTCCAGATTGTCCACACACAGCCAAGCGACAGCCCTGGGCTAATGATCGCTTGTGGAAGGCCCGGGTCTGGCTCCACATGGTTCAGTGGTTTCTGGCCTTCAGCTGAGAGCGGCGGGAAAAAGTAGTGACAGAAGTCCTATTGGGCCATTTTACTAGCTCTAGTAGCTTTGGAAAGGTACAAAATTTAAATTGTTGACTCTATGATTTCTTTCTTATTTGTGGATTTACAGAAAAATTCATCTGTTTTATATATGCAATACAGGGAAAAGTGCTTTGAAGAAGTTAAAAGCACTATATAAATGTAAGATATAATTATGTATGCATGTAGTCCCATTAACCTTGGTAATTGAGAGTTAGTTATACATTTAAGGTTTAATTAGTTTCGATAGAATGGTAGCTCAAACTTTTCTAGTGGGTTGGCCAGACAAGGACTTAGAATATGTGCCTTTCATTAATTTTTATAAACATCAAATCAAGATAAAGTCTGAAATCCCTTCAAAGTAAAAGATTGGCATAAGTGAATAATGCTTATTTCTCATCAACAAGTAAGAATAGGCAAATGGTACTGAATGCTTGGCTTTTCTTGCTTCAAATTTCAGATAACAAGAATATAATTTCCCCTGAAAACTCTTAGGCTGATCTTGGGAGCAAAATCCCTTGGATAATTTAAAAATGAAGTTTTCTTTTAAAAGATGTTCTTCATGTTCTTTATATCCTATGTGCAACCACAAGCATGGCTACCTTTTTGTTTAAATATAGGAGTCAACATAATTATGTTTGTAGCCTGTGTTGTTGCATTGGATCCTCCGTGCACTGCTGCCATTTTTGATGGAGAAGTGGAAGCAATGCTGGTGGCACCTTATTCAAGATCACCAAGGAGACTGATCTGCCTTAAGGATCCTCACTGCAGGCTCAGTACTCTCCACAAGAATGTTAGTAAACCACACGGGACGGGGAAGATGAGTTTGTAATACTGATGTTACAATACCACACTTCAGAGTTGGGCAAATATTTTACTTTATTAAATTCAGCACATTGACTCAGAGGCCCTGTGCTTCAAGCTCCATGCTTGGCACTGGGAAGATGCCAAGTGAAACTAGGCTCACTTCCTGAACTTTTGCCACCTAGTTGTTATGGGGGGTGTGCATGTGCATGGGGATGCGCACGCGTGTGTGCACGCGCACACACACACACACACACACACACACACACACAGTACTGTAAAACAGGACAGGGGAGGCATATGCAGCAGAGATGCACTCCAGAGTGGAGGAAGCAGAGTTCCCACACATGCCCCTCCTCTAGGGGCCTGGCCACACTCTAGGTGTAACTGAGAACACGTTGGGAACGGTGCAGAGGGGCAATGGGGTATGTCCACCAAACTTTACCTTTACTGATTGCAATATTATCTAACACTGTAAAAATTAGCAGATAGACAGAAAAATTAGTAGGCAAATTTAAAAACTGCCTTGAAATAGGAATATCTGCATATTAGTTACATAAATAAAAGCAGTTGTATGGAGATTTTAAATAGAAACAGTGAGGGTGGTTTCTCCTGGGGAAGGAAACCGAGGGAATTGGAGAGAGTGAGGTGAGAGGCGGGGGCTGCCGTGTTTCTTTATAAATCCTTCTTTGCCGGTAGACTTTACAGCCACATGTATGATTATGTAAATATTAATTTTTAATAGGTTCTAAAGAAGGAAATGGGTTCTACAAAAAGAGCAGTGCGAGGAGCTATTGATGCATTCGGATTGCAATACAGGGCGCAAGTGCAGGGACAGGGAAGTGGGAGCAAATGCTTAACTGCTGAAGGCACCGAATAGAGGGATATGACAAATACATGTTTAGGCTCTTCTTGGCAAGGAAGGCAGGAAAGAAGGACGTTAAACAAAGGGGTGATATACTTTGAACTAAGCTTTACATACGGCAGTGGTTCTCAAATTTAAATCACACCAAAATCACTTGCTTGTCAAAATATAATTACCGAGGCCTCTGGTAGGGCACTTGCCTACCACGCATTGGTTCGACCCCCAGAACTGCAAAATAAAAAAATAATAATTGCTGGTTCCCAGCCAAAAAAATTCTCTCTTCAGTAGGTCCAGGGTGGGGCTGGAGGGTTTGTATTGATAGTCAGTTCCCCTGGGTGATGCTAATGGTTCTGGTTGGGCAGCATAATTGGAGAGCTGCCTGCAAGAAGAACAGCAAGCCAGCAAGGCAAAGTCCAGATGGGAGCAATGAAAGGGTGGCAGTAAAGAGAGGGTCCCAGAGGGCGGAGCAGAAGCAGCAGAGCCGTGACCAGGGAACCAGCACTGGGAGGAACAGAGCAGGCAAGGGGACAGACACACTGTTTCCGAGGAGAGGGGGCGGCCAGACCATGCTTGGGGTAATTGCGAATCACAAATCACTGGTAAATTCCTCAATGCCTGTGCCAGGCTCACAAGATGCATTTGAAATTCATTTCTAAAGTAGCAAGCCTGTATGGAAATTAAACTCTGAGTTTTATCTTACTCCCCCTTCCTCCCACACCAAAAACCTCCTTCTAGTGCACTGTAGATTGCAATGGCATCTTCAGGGGAGAACATCGTTATCTGTAGCTGGTCAACCAGCATATCTGTCTCTGTATGTAAAGCCATACTCAAAATGATTTCTGATTTCATTTTGGAATCGCTTGTAGCTAAATAAAGTTCAAAATAGGATGTGTCCAGCTCTGTGGAGTGGGGCAAAAAAAAAATGCTTAACTCACCATAGCATGTAAATACCCCCTGAACACACGGATGCATCTTTGCTCCAAATATTTGTTGAGTACCAACTGCAGGACAAGCATTGTGGGTGTGCTTATGGTACAGATATGAATTCAAAAGATTCGATCACAGTAATTCAAAATCCAGCAGTAATTTTCTGATGCTCTTAAATTTGTCTGAAGATTGTTTAGTTTGTAATAACAATTCAGGAGCAGGGACAGATGAATGGCTTTTCTAAGCTAAACACTTTTGCTGTCAAATGATTTAACTGAGGGGAAGACTGGGTCCTGGGACATTTCCCTAAGCTCAGATGCATTGTGCTGACACAGACATTTGGTGTGTCTCTGTATTCGGTTCCTTAAGCATTGTGAGCATTTTATCACTTACGCTTTCCAGCGCCCAGAGAGAGGGCCACGTGGGGCTTTTAAAATATCATTTCCTTTGCCACTTCCCAAAATAACAGGGTCACTTCAGGACCAGTGAGTGGTTGGCACTGTGACTCTATTCCCAGGAGCACTGATAGTTCTGGAGAGTAGCAAGTGTTTTCACAGCTGCAGGTCTGGGTACTGAACTTTCTACTGCCAGTGAGAATCACATCCAAGTGAAAATATAGTAGTGGAATCAGCCACCAATGGGATAAGGTGACAGGGACTGTCTACTAAATTCAGAGAGCAATTGAAAATGATTTCTGCAGCTAGAACAAAGATGTGAGTTGAAGGTCAGCTTCCTTCTTTTATTTTGACTAATCAGCACACCTAAGCAGTGCAGCTCATACAACTAAGGCAAGACTGCCCATTTCAAATCTTTGAAAGATCCCACGTGTCAGCTTCGACAGTAGAGGAAAGCAAAAGGAAATACCTTTCATCTCATTAGGGCTAATGAGGTCACTGTGGTCTCAACACTCCTTGCCCCATCCCAATCTTAGACTCGTCCACATGAGCCCACTGTGGCCACAGCCAGTGCAGGCCACACTATTGCCACCTTGCCTGGGTTCCTGCGTCTTGCTCATCTCTCAGCTTCCTGGTTAGCCCCACCAAGGCACAGTTTTGCACTGCAGCCAAAGTAACCTTTGAACACTCAAATGCTTCTTCTAGAATTTTCACACACACACACACACACACACACACACACACACACACACACAGCCTAAGTTCATGTTGCTCTACAACTCTTGCTCCACAGACATCAGATCAGATGGTTGAATTGGCTCAGAGAGTTTTGCACCATCGTCATCTCTGCCACCCACCTGTGCCCTGTTCAAGTTGCATCTTCCCTTCCCACCCTCTGCCCATGCTGCCCAGGTTCCCTGCCAGAGGTGCTCCTCTTCTCCTGTCAGATATTAACTCACGTCAGTTCCCCAAGGAGCCTGGAAGAGGCTCTGCTTCCTGGCCAGACCAAGTACCTCTGTATTGATTCCTTCAGCATCATGTACCAACTCACTACCATGAACCTTCACCCTGGGTATCATGGTGTTTGCACAACCTTCTATACTTGTTTGACTTCTGTCTGATCTCCTCAGTAGACTGCTCACTCCTTGTAGGTGGGGACTCTGCCTGTGCTTCCTGTTATATATCCTAGGGCCTGGCACACTGTCTGGCATGTATTAGGTACTAAATAAATATATTCAGGAAGAAGGATGAAGAATACATAATGAGTGGCAAATTTTTGCTATTAAACTAAAAATAAGGAGGTCAAGAATCTTTAGCAAATGACTATAAATCTCACACATTGAACTTTCGATGATAGGTCCTAATCACAGCCCACTGTTTTTATTATCCCTATTTCAAAGATCTGAATACTGAGCCACATAGAGATTAACTACTCAAAATTGCACAGCTACACATGTAAAATACCTATAGTTGGAGAGATATTATGAATACACAGGCCACAGAAAGCCAGTCTGTCCTGGGAAGTATTTGTTCAGTGGCTTTTAAAGATTTCAGCCACCAGTGCTTTTAAGGGTCAGAGATTTTCTTATTTGGAATTTGACTCTGAAAGTAAAACATGCTCTGTCCTCTTTACAAATGTGTCAATCAGTGAAGAGATGAAGGTCAGAAACATTCTTACCTGGATTTCAGCTGTATGTCTGCCTTTTTAGGATGAAATGTTTCTGCATGAATATAAAGATGTGCTGATCACAACAGGCACATTGTGAGTCACTACCCACCTTCACCTCCATGTTTTGTTTTTGTTTTGTTAAAAAACAGGACAGACGTTGATGAGGCTTAAGGATCAGATGAAATGATGAGAGCTAAGAATATGGGAAGAAGGAGAAGGAGAGGAAGGGACACGGGGAGGGAGAAGAGAAAGAAGAAGTAAATGAGGAAGAGGCGGGAGGGGGAGGAAAAGGAGGAGGAAAGAAGGTGCATTTCCTTGGGAAGGAGGACTGAGAAAGAGGTACATTTGTTTAGAAAAGAGAAGATGACCAACAAGATGCCACTTTCTAGAGCTCTGCAGGAAGCCACTCACTGAGCTGGCCCCCAGAGCTGGCACTGCTTTGGGCCCAGTCTGCAATAGACAGTGTAATGTTCAAACAAGGCAAAATCTTCAGGGGAAGGCTAGAAAGGAGAAAGGGCACAACGTGGAAGTAGTAAAGAAATTTTTTGCAAAAAAGAATTCTAGGTGGAGAAGTTCCCTCTGAGTTTCCTGTGATGACTGATCTCACTGGCTTAACGATGATTAGAGAAACAACCGGTAGGAATGCACCACCTCTGTGGTAGGAAATAGAGTTGCATGAGGCAAAACAGAACCACAGTTAACCCTGCTTGGGGAATGGAAGCTGACACTCGGAGCAGTAGGCAGCAGAAAAAGAGGGTGAGAGAGAGGAGGAGAGGGCAAGGGGAAGAGTTACAGCAGGGAAAAATTTGAAGAGGTGCACAAACACCTGGAGTGTATGGTACTGTAGGATGTGAGAGTGCACAGACTTTGGGGTCCGACTGCTGGGACTTGATTCCATCATCTACAAGTGGTAACCTCCCTGTAACTCAGGCGTCCTGTCTTTAACATTGGGATCGGTGTCCTTAGTTCATATGGTACTTTTAAGGAGTAAAGATTCTCATCCCTGTCAACTTCATAGTACATATTGCTGCTCAATCATTATTAGCTGCAGATGAAGACGACCTATCACTTGATAACATAAATGTGAAGTAACAGTTGTGTTGAATAATATTGCAATTGACCAGAGATTAACAGGAATGTTGCATTGGTCTCTCTTCTGGAGGCCACCATTCATTAACAACGAACTTTGTATTCCTTCAATGCCAAAGCCACGGTCAAATTCATCTTCCAAGAATTATCCCCTCTAGGCTTATTCTATAACATCACCTTCCGTTCTCTCCTTTGGCTTTTATTCTTTGTCTTTTCCCCCTTTGTTGACTTTTCTGCTTTGCACTGTTTTCCAGTCCTTTGAAACCTCCACTCTTCTCCCCATGTGAGGATCCTGTCGAGACAGACTAAGCAAATCCATTTCCCCTGCACTTGAAGCACTGCAGGCCAGCAGGGGAAGGTTGCCTTTGGATGGGTGCCAAGCAACCTTGGGGAATGGGGAGAGAGTTTTTAATGACATGGTAAGAAAGAAAATATTTATGCTTCATCTTAATTGAACTTTTCTTAAGCTCATTACTTTTTAGTAGATGAAAAAATCAACAGATGAGAACACTGGGAATAAAAATACACATAGCTCTAACTGTGAGCTCAGAAATGGAAAAGGCAAAGGAGCTAAGGGGAAGTTTGGGAGGAGTCTTAGGGGAAGAACAGCCGCCAGAAATGGGAGATGGGAGGTGCTGCCTCTGCCACTTCACTCCTTCATCAGGGCAGATCCCGTTGGTCTGGCTCATAAAATTGGTGAGATAATGAACAAGTTCATTACTTTAAATATCTTTCTACTTGTTGAGTCTACTACAGAGCCTTGGGAGCAACTTTATAGAGTGTCACACCCCAGTTAAGCTTGGCAAAGTGAACACTGAGAAAAGACACACCTAACAAAGGTGATTCTCAAAATCACTATTTTAGTCACTGTTTATTAAGCATTTACTATGTGCTAGGCATTGTGCTATCTGCTTTAGACATAAAGTCTCATTTAAATCTCCCAGCACCTTTCTGAAGTGGTATTGTCAAACTTGTGTTGCATATGGGCAACATGAGGCAGTGTACTTGGGTCACACAGCAGGTGAAGGTGGAGTGGAGATCTTGACCAGATGGGTAGCACACCCAGTCCCCCACATACATTACAAGGTCAAGTCCAGCCAATAGCACAGTTAATTCCCTCTGTCCCTACTTGGAGAGACTCGTTCTATCAGTGTTTATGATTACAACAAACAGTAGTTGCAAATGGGCACTGTGTGTGTGTGATATTTAGTTAAATGATAGTACTATTGATGGCTGGAATATTACTGATATTTTAAAAATTCTATCTACTTGCTAATGGGGATCTTATTATGATTTGAAGAGCTAACTTTAGTCTGAGTTGACCGATTTGGTTGAAAATACAGGCATTGTGATGACATTGCTAAGGAGTGTGCTTTTCCCTCTTGCACTCTGTAAAATACAGAACCCTGACCTGTCCTGCTTGTTGACCCCTGGGACACGCTGCCTCTGTCCTCAGCCCCCGTGGCACCCTATGAGGAAGGTGGGGTGTGGCTCTGTTCCCCTCCAACACTGCAAGAGGGAAAATAGTTTCAAGGCTTATGGTGACAAAAATTATGTCTCTTTGTGGTCCAAACTACAAATGGATCTACTTTTCTGTACTGGTAGTACAATGATGGGCATGAAAACTCTTGGGTTCTCCTGCTCCCCACTTAAGTCCCCTGGGGGATAGCAATCTAGGAATGCTCTTGTTAAATAGTACATTTGTCTTCGTTACTTTTCTCTCATTGCTGAGACAAAATACTTGATGCCCAAAATTAAGGAAGGAAAGGTATTTAGCTCAGTTTGTGGAGGTTTCATTCCATACTTGGCTGGCTCCAAGGCAGAGTGGCAGCAGAAAACAGCAACAGCAACAAGAGCGTAAGGGAGGAACAGCAGAGAGAAAGCCTCTTCCCCTTCCTTTCTACTGGATGCGGGCTACCCACCCTAGTGTGTTTAGCACACATACCCATAATCTCAGCATTGGAGCATGAATCAATCATAAACTCTAGAAGCCCATATCCATAACTGCATAAGGCTTTGGTGGGCCATCTAGACACAAACCATAACAACACTTAAATAGGTTATCTTAGTTACTTTTCTCATTAGTGGGATGAAACATCCTATACTCAAAGTTAAAGGAGGAAAGGTTTATTTCAGCTCACAATTTGTAGAGGTTTCAGTCCATAAATAGCTGGCTCCAGGGCAGCACAGACAGCTAGTCCATGGCAACCAAGCAGAAGACAGTGAATCGGCAAGCAAGCAGAAGCAGCTGCCTTCCTTCTGTTCCTTTATATTCCATCCAGGCTACCAGCCCTTTAGCCTGCCCCCTAAACCCAGGATGGGCACCCTCGATCCCTGCATCACACTCTAGATCTAGCAAGCTCTGAAAATTCCCAAGTGCATGAGGCTTTGGGGGGCACCCAGACACAAACCATAACACAGGCCTTCGAAGCATATTTGGAGATAGTAATCCCAAATTGGTCTTCCTTTTCCATAAATCCTTAAAAGAGATTTTCTATTTAGTCTAGAGCATCTCAACTCATAGGGAGTCAATGTCCAATTCCATTTCAGTGTCCATTAGTCTCAGGCTCTTCACCTTGAAGAGTCTCAGAAAGTAGCCACTGCAAAACTCCCCATCAACAGATGGAAAAACGGGTTCCCAGATGGTTTAAATCAATCGCCCTGCTAATATCTTACCCTAATAGTTTATCCTATCAAAAGCATCTTTTCTGAATTACAAGATGTGCTTCCCCTCTCCAATGCAGACATTGCTAACTGTTCTTCCCCTAATACTCTATTGTCTGTCTTAGTCACACATGGGGAGCAGGAGGGAGCTTCCATTTTGATATTTTTGAATCTTTTCTTATACTGTCTAATTTCAATTCCACTGTTACCCAAGAGAGACTGTTTTTACAGGTCAAAAATATTAGGTTCATCGATCTTATGTGTTTCAACTTAATTCCTCTTTAGTCAACACAGTCTATTTCTTTGTGTAAGTCACTGGTACTGTGCATTCTGCTTCTTGTTTTCTTAGCATACTTCAAAGTAAATATTATATAAAGTCAAGAGATTTACTGTGCAAATAGCAGTAAGTCATGCAGAAATTCATATCCCTTGGCTTTCAGGCACTCACAACACATTTGATACCTATTTTGGGGTCCCCAAAACTGCCTTGCCTCATCAGACATGGTAAGTACAAGGAAGGGAAATCGATTTAACTAAAACATTCTAACCTGTTATCTGAATAGAGAATTAAATGCACAGCTGCTTGAGGTTGATGCACTAGAAATAACACTGCCAGCGACTCAGGCAGAGCACTCCTCCAGCCAGAGGTCAGAGGTTGCAGTGGGCCTTCATATACATTTTGTCACTGGTCTGGACCAGCTGTCCTTCCACATGAATGCAGTAAGCAGAGGTCCTGCACTCATGATTTCAGCATATCAGTGACAGCACAGATACAGGTGAGAAAGATCAGGGAATGGGACAGCTGGTCTACACTAATGTCCTAAGAGGAAGTCTACTGTGTCATTCAAACCACTTATCATTCACATGGGCAGAAAATGACACACAAGTCACAGCCCCTTCCAGCATTTCTTGTGCTTCTGAGCCTATATGACAACCTGTGGGGAAAAGGGCATGAGCTAAGCAATTGAAAACTTCTCCAAGTCAGCCTTCAGAGTGTGAGCCAAGTAGTAACTCAGCAGCATTTTCCTAGGACCCTGTAGCCCATTATTTCAGTGCAGTAGGGGCGCATACCTATCAGAGAGAGAGGACAGGAGCACAGCCCAGTGTGGGCTCAGACCCACCTCCATGGAAGCCTGGCTGTGCCACCTCCTGTTGGGAAAGGCAGGGTCAGTGAACTCCACTAACACTCATATTCTTCACCTGCAAAACAAGAGGCACTTAGGTAGAGTGCAGCTCAGTGATAGAGTGCTTGTCTAGCATGCATGAAGCCCTCAGTTCAATGGCCAGTAACGCAAGATAGAGGGAGGGGGAGAGACACCTAAGTCAAGCGGTGTGAAAAAGGGTGGTGACTCCTGTCCTCAGCAGCTTACAGAACACTAACAAGCATGTAATGGGTAGTCACTGAGAGGAGGGACTAACATTTATGAGGTGCTTGCAGTATACAAGAATTAGTTCACAAACCTTAAGTGCGTTTGTTTCATTCTCTCAATAACACTAACGTAACTGCCAGTATGAGCGGCATTTTATAACTGTGGAAACTGAGGAATACAAATGTTTCCACATCTGGTGATGATAAGAGTGGGGCCTCAAACCCAGATGTATCCGACCCCAAAATCCACATTCTTTAACCGCTTGTGGTGACTACTGTTCACCACGAGCCCAACCCATAAAAGACAAGATGATGTCAACAGACTGTCCCTGTCCTTTCCCATTCTGACTACTCTCTCCTATGAAGCTTCCCTTCACCACTCTGAGGGGGATCCAAGCATTTTATAAGTCCCCCAAACCTACAAGTGCTGCTGAGGTCCCGCTAAACTGTTCTGGGCTGAGGGAAGATCACCACGGTCTTCTCCAGCTCTGTCTGGGCAGTGAGCCTGACCTGTACTTTGTGATCGACTCTATCTAGAAGTCAGTTTCGGCTCTCTTCTGTAAGAACCAGGTGGACCCAGGAAATATTCCACTGCCCAACCAGAAAATTAAATGAGAAAGTCATCAGGCCCTGAAGCCCACTACTCAAGCACTGAGCAATGTAGAACAATGAGGCACTCTTTCTCAACAGAAATAGTTGTTCTTGAGTATTTCCATTCTTGCAATTCTTGCAGCAGTAATCAATAAACTGTAGCCCCCAAAAACCTGAGTTCTGTTCCTAGCTCTATCTGTGTGACTTTGAACAGATTTATTAACCACTCTCTGCTATACTTTCCCCACTTAACCTGGGGACAATAGTAGGTTCTAACTCACATGTGGTTGCTTAATGAATTCATATATGTAAGTGCTTCAGAACATGCCTGGCAATAAGAGTGATACATATATTAACTTTTTATTCTCAATGTATGCTAATGTAGTCCAATCTGGGCATACAAGCTTTACAACAATGCCTTGAAAGAATAACTGCTGGCCAGGTGTCACCCATGCCTGAAACCCCAGATATGGGGGCAGCTGAGGCATGAGAATTGTTTGAACCAAGTTTGAGATCTGCCTGAATAACAAAGCAAAACTATGTTTCGGGAAAACCAACTCTGCCAATGCTTTATTCCTCTTGAAAACAGTTTTCCTATTTTTACCACCTCCCTACCAGCTACCCATCTCCTGTACACACCCTCCTTATCTGCTCATCTTTCCCTTAAAAGCAAGGAAATTGCTTTTAAAAGCCTTGTGAAATTATACCACTCAACAAGCTCATAAAAGTCGCGAAGTGCAGAAGTTAGACTCCTAGTAAGACATGAAGTAGGTGTACAGCTCTAACAGATCAATTCAGAGGGTGCAGGGCAGCCTCTTCTCCCAAGCTGAGGACTGAAGCCTGGCCCTGGGGTGCCATGGGCAAGCCCTTCCCAAGAGCCTCTTCCAATGCCCCGGAGGGAGCTTGAGGCCTCACTAGCTGGCCCCTCCTGGCCCGCTACTTTTTTCTCACAGATGCCACCTGTGGATCCCTGCTGGCCTGCGTTTGCCGTCTGGAAGGAATGCTGTTCCTGCTCAAATTGAGCCCTCTCCTACAGGCAGCACCTCAGAGGAGTGGGATCAGAACCTCTGCGGGCTCACTCAAAGAGTGCTGGGCCCTCACCTGCCACAGCCCCTGACCCAGGAGCTCTGGGCTGGGTCAGCCATCTGCACTTCTGATAGCTCCAGGGGCGAATGCTGTGGCTGGCCTGGGCCACATTTTGAAAACCACACAGGGGTCTTTCTCTCACTTCAAATGTGCTTCCTTCTCTTCCATTCTGTAGAGCCCTCTTAGACACACCAAAAAGGAAATGAAAAATTCCATTCACGACTGCACATGAATCAATTTTTCAAGAAATGGGACATAAATGCCTTCAAAGACCAACAGTTCTGACAAAACCAGATGCACCTTGTCCCAGCTGTTGCACCCGATGGGCCTCCACCCTGCTTCTTCCAGTTCCAGCCGTGTGCGCACAGATGCCAAGCCCTGTGTGTTCCTGTCTCCAGCCCTGCCTGCTTATCCACACTTCTCCAGCAAGCTGTGGAGTCCTTGACTGTCTTCTTTGCTAAGGTTCCATAGCCCTGGTGCTCAGCACACCGTCTTTGTTTAATAAATGCAGTTCACTGATAAACAGCGTGTCTTCTCCTACTTCATATGCAAGGGGAGCAAGCCGATGAGAACTTAAACTTTTTATCAAGACCCAAGTGTGTTTATTTTTGCAGTACTAATATAGCCAAACGATGGCTTTTCGCTAATATATAAATATGTGCTATGCCGCCAGCCAGCATTTCAAATGCTTTGATGCCATTCTCAGAAATGCCATCTGTGCTTCTTCTCACATGGCTACCACATGAGTAATGTAACACAGGGGAGTTTGTTGCTGTTCTGAGAGGGAATTACATGAATTCAAGCAATATTAGTGTAACTGCACTCAACATTGATATTATGGGACATCGTAGATGTATACCAACTACATCTTAGTTTTTCCAGAACTAAATAAAGGCATGATATTGCCTCTAAAGGCCATTGGTGAGAATATTTTCTGACAGTTAATAATGCATCCACTGGTTGGAAATCACATGAATTAAATGATCGAAGAATGAAATCATTTTTGTTTCATCCACTGAACAACCAAGAACTGAACTCCACTGAGTGAAGGAAAGAATAAATTATCGGTCTCTTCCAAGCAACCAAGGGCTAATAGAGGGCCAATGAGAAGGCAAGGCCACTGAGGTCTAGACTATGCACTAACTGAAATGACACTCACTGAAGGACAAATATTTACTCCCTTCTGTTGAAAGGGGTCAGTGTTATTTCTTGGCCCATTCCGTGTGACAGTATGTAGCCTTTTAAAAGATTTTTGTCTTTTAAAGATTTGAGGTTATAACTAACCTTCTACTGATCCTCTTTTCTAATCATTAAATTAGGGAGAGTTTGGTTGGTGTATCCTGAGCATTTTGTTTCTTTCAGGTTAAATCTTTCTAAAGTTCAACCAGGGACCAATAATGAGTTCTAACTGAGAACAGGGTAAGTTATTTCTGATTTTTTTAAAAAGTGATTTCATGCTATTGTTGCTTTCAAATAAAAGGTGATAACATCTGGGTTGGTTTCTTTCTCTGGTCCAATTCCCACTATTGCTTTTATACATACCAATCTGTTCTTGTTTTATAAAAGAAGATACATTCCTGCACTTGTGCTAGGCTTTTTTTCTATACAGACCACATAATTATAGGCAGTGATCTTCTCGCAACTAATTAATATTTTCCTCCAAAGAAATCAGGACAGTAGAGGATAAAGAGAAGTCTTTTGTCTATAAAGGTTAAAATCACATTTTGTCATGTTACATACAGATTGATTTAAGGCCAGACAGGCTCTTGGCTTGTGGAAGTGAATTTAAGGTAGGGCTGTACATGAAAAATGCTAAGAGCAATCTTGGTAAAAAAAAATCTGGAAATGAGATTCTCCTCAGCCATTCCAAAAGCAGAGGTAGAACTGATCGATCATGGGGGCCAGTTCCAAGGTGAGAATTCAGAACAATCCACCCAGAGCTAGAAATTGTAGATAATGTGGAAGCGAAGCTTGATATAAACCTGGTGTTTAAGAAAGGCAGAAAACACTAAAGGGATGAGCAGAGGTCAAAGCAAAATGTTTTGTCGCAAAGCATTCTATCTTCCAAGATTTTGTTGTGGTTTATTTTCCAAATGGCTTGAATTTTCAGTTAATAGACTCCTCCCAGAATTTTGAATCAGCAAAAGATAGTAATCAGTGGGGTAATTAAGCAGTGTGTTTTTATTAATAAAAATCAGATTTTAAAAGCTTTTTAATGTACCTTTGCTGAAGAAATTCCTAGTGAGAAAAATATACCTCTTTGTTTGTTTACTAAGTTTAACTTTGTGAGATGGAAAAAGGGAACTAAGATCTTAAGTGGAAAAAACCTGGAACTGAGCCCACTGTCTGCATTTTATTTTTAACAGAATGCTGACAGTGCCAGCGAGCACTGGTTCATCTGCTGCTAGATTCACAGAGGGGCAACTCTTTACATGAACGCTATTAACTGGGGGTGTTTTAGTAGAAACTTCCACAATTTGTTTTTACCAATCCTACATTTGCAACTTTGCTTTACAGAGTTAGCGCCTACTGCAAAATCAATTTTGTCTCCCTCTAAAAGTCTTCACAAGTTCCCAAATATTTAATTTCATCCATCAGCAAACTTTCAGAATCTCAGCTATATTTCCATAAATTTCTGAAGTCATGTTCCTTTGAAGTTTAATGCTTTTGAGAAAACATGCCTTGGAGACCATTCAAATTCTATGCCAGTGTTCCAAACTGCTCTGTGGTACCGTTTTCTGGGTTGGGTGTAACCTGGTAAAATGGTAAAATGTATACCCGAGCTCTGGAACCAGACTGATCACAGGTCCTGGGCCACTGCTCAAAGCCTGGGTGATCATGCAAGTTTACTCAACCCTCCAAACCTCATTTCCCCATTTATAAAACGGGCATGGCAGAACTGCCTCCTGGGATTATTGTGAAGATTAAATACGATAGTGCGTGTGAGCCGCTTTGACAATGACGGGCACCTAGTTAACCAATCAACGAAATACTATGATTACTATTTAGTAGATGGCTATGACTTCATCGCTTTAAGTCCTCCTTTCACATCAGTTAAAAAATACATGGAAATTTCCCCCAGAAATGGCTCACTTCCATCATTCTGCAGAGTGGTCTACTAGGCTGTCACAGCAACACAGCACAGATGAAGTGACTCTGCAGCTTCTCAGTTCTGCGGATCAGAAGCCCAAGATCAGGCATCACTCTTCAGGTTCTCCTGAGCCACTCTCCTTGGTGGCCTTGCAGACGGATGGTTGCTTTTTACTGTGTCCTTGTGGCCTTTCCCGGGGCCTGTGAGTCCCTGGCGTCATGCTGTGTGCCCTGATCTCCTAGTGTTTCCTCTAGGCACCAGGTATAAAGGACACCAGGTAGATTGGATCCAGGCTTCTCTAACAGTGGCCTCATTCTGACTCAGTCACCCCTGAAGACCCTGCCTTCAAAGACAGCCACATTGTAAGTGAAGGAGTTAGAATGTCACTGATGAACGGGGATCACAGACCAGGACAACACACTACCCACACCTGTCCACTAGAGCCGGACCTCTGCACACGCACACCATTTGCTCAGTGTCTACTCCACAGTTACCCGCTTGCTTCTCGCAGTGCGGATCTGTGCACAGTCTCAAAGTCAGGACTGCCCTCGTCTGCTCTGCTTCTCTGCTTGACGGTGACAGCATGCACCTCAGAACTCACTTTCCATTCAGCCACTATACTTTTGCGAGATACTTTTCTTCCAATTCACACTTTATTCCTAAATGATTTACTTATAAAGTGAAAAAAACGGTGTTCCTCTGAAGTCAGCCAGCTGGCTGCCTCCAGTTTACCTGTGTCTTCCGTCTCCTTGGTGGCCAGGGTGTGTGTGCCGGATCTGAGACAAGGCTGCCCAGTGCTGCGCTCTGGTCACAGGCCCATCACCACCCCGCTCACAGGATGGTGGAGTAGGTATCACTCCTACCTACACTGGATGCATGCACAAACTGATGCGGCACGGACCGCAACCCAGGCCACCTGACTTCAAGCCCACGTCCTAATGCCAGCCGCTGTGCTGGCAATAGTAAAGACACACTTGCAGACCTGTTGTTTAACAGAAAAAAGTTCAGGAGTAGTGACTTTTTACATAGGGAGAATCTTCTCACATGTAACAAATGATACTTAGCCAGGCATGATGACTCATACCTGTAATCCCAGCACTCCAGGAGGCTGAGGCAGGACTATCAAGTTCAAACCCAGTTTGGGGAACTTAGCAAGACCTTATCTCAAAATAAAAAGGGCTGAGGATGTAGCTCAGGGGGAAGGCCCTGGATTCAATCCCCAATACCAAAAAAAAAAAAAAAAAAAAAAAATTCTTAGAGTTATAGCTTGGTTTTAGAGCATTTACCTATTATGTAAGCACTAGATTTGATCCTCAACACCACCAAAGCAAGCAAGTTCTCTGTGAGATTCTGCTTTATTTTTTAATGTCATGTTCTATTGTCCTTTGTGTTACAAGATGATGAAGTTGAAAATGATAGTCATTTTTTTCTCAAGGTCCTAATTATAAAACAGAAAGCAAAAAACATTGGCAAGTCAGTTTTTAAAGTTAAAGCCTTTGTTTTCATCCCCAGAAATTCAAAATCTAAAATTCACCTGTGTCAGAGCATCTCCCTGTGAGACACGTTGCCCTCTCTTGTCACCCAGGTCACATCCACTGTAAGCATGAGCTTTCAGGTTTTCATTGCCTGGTTTTCAAGAGTGACCTACTCACTCCCCCAAGCTGGGACCTGTTTCTCTCTCATGCACTTGTATGTACAGGAGGAGGCTAATAAATAGTTTAATGGTTTTCCTCTGACATGGCTTCATGAGAGTAAAACGCAGCTTTTTCTTATCGTAACTTGCTGGAAACTTCTCACACTAGAGAAGTCAAGGCATCACAATGTGGGAGACCCCTTTTGTTCTCAGAGCTGTGCGGCTCTATAGAAGACATTCTTCAAAGCTATTTGCAATGTGCAACATAGTTCCCTCTGGCGTGGCCTCTCATACAAAAGGGTCTTATGAATGGATTAAATGTGGCCGGGTGCAGAAGTACAGTAAGGCCTCTGTCCCATGCTTTTGAGAGTGGATGCTGTAAACAGGGGCCTCCTTCATAAGGGTTCCCTGCAAATGGCTGACTTGAAGTTTTGTGGCCAGTAATAACCTCCTTCAAAATAAACCACTTATACCATCTGCTTGACAGCACCCTGTCAATTATACCCGGAACGTGTGGGGTTTTCTCCTGGAAAATGTATTCCACTCAACAAGAGGATAAACAGAAGGAAGAGCTGGGCTGGCAGCACCGGCCGTCTGTCTGCTGTCACTGTGGCCACTGCACTTGGGTCTCTGCTCACCTCAGCCATTCCTCAAGCAGGAAAAAGGCTGTAATGGGAAAGAGCAGAATCATCTTAGAATTTTAAGACCAAATGCAATGAGTTTGGACAGCAGAGAACACTGGAAACTGGGGACAGAGGCCAGGATGAGCAGGTGGAAAAGCTAGAATGAGCCCTCAGCAGAAGCGAGGTATTGGTTGTGCTTGGGATTTTGATTGCTGCCCCACAGGAGACACGGACACAAGAGTGGGAGGGGCGTCTGGATATTATTTCACATCTGGCAAACATGTTTAGCAGTCACTACTTAGACCAGAGGCCAATATGGGTTTTTAATCCTTGCCTCAAAAGGTAGACATAGGTAGGCACCCAGGGTGACAGAGACTTGCTGAGCAACACAGTGGCTCTCCTGGCTGTGATTTTGCTTTCCATGGCTCCAGTGACCTGTAGTCAGCTGTGGTCCTAGAGGAATTAGGATGTTTTGGGAAAGAAGAACACACTGGCATAATTTTTGCTACAGTGTCTTGTTATAATTATCCTTTCTTATTAGTTATTCTTTTAATCTTACTGTCCCTAGTTTATAAAGTAAGCTTTATCCTAACTATGTGTGTACAGGAAAAGACACAGTATATGCTGTAGGGGGTGTGATCTACCTGCAGTCTGAGACTCCCTCTGGGTCTTGGAATGCAGGTCCCATGTATCAGTGGGAAGAACAAGAATTATCTACCCTAATTCTCTCCCATAGAGATGTGGAGTAACTCAGTCTGCTGAGAACTTGCGAGACACCGGCTGTGTGAGCGTCCACTCCATCTGCTAACACACTCATCCTCTCACAGCAGAAGGTGGGTCCCCTCTGCTGGAGTCAGGGAGGGAACGAGAGGAACTGGCCAGGTCTCCCTGGTGCAGTTCAGGAAGAATGTCCCCTAGGGAAAGTGAGGCAAAGATGTGCTGAAAGGAAGAAGCAACTGCAGAACACAGAGCCTACGGAAGCTCTCCCACAAGTCACAGTTTCTGTGAGGAACAGCTTCAAAACTCTGACAAATGCAAAAAAGCATGCTCAGATCATAAGTGACTGTGTCTGACATGTATTCTGAGGTGCTGTGCCTTCAAATCACAGTTGTATCATTTCCTTTGGTGTTAACATAATAGCCACACTATATCATAAAACTTAATTGAACTCATAAATAACCTTTTATTCTTAAAAATGAAAACAGGAGTTGGGCATGGTGACACAAACCTGTAATCCCAGCACTTGGGAGGCTGAAGCAGGAGGATCACTGTGAGTTCAAGGACAGGTTAGACTACATAGTGAGACCCTATATCAAAAACCAAAATAGAAAGGGGGGGGCAGAGAGAGAAACAAAGGAAAAGAGAAGAAATCAACTAAATAGGACAACAAGGGTACAAAGAAAAAAAATCTCAAAAAGAAAGTCCTGTGTTTAGGAAATGAGAAAATTAAAATGAAAAGAAAAATTCTTGTACTTAAACCAAATGAATCATATTATATCAGGAGCCACCCAAGCCAAGATATTTTGCCAGGAAAGTACAAACAGGATGGTCATTATCCTCCAGCCAGCCAGACTCTCCCAGAGATCCGTCTCCATGACACCCCGGTTCGCTCCTCTTCCTTCTTAGATTATTCAAGGCATTGTTGCTGACAACTAGAAAACATAATTGTTAGTATGTTATGAGGAAGACACACGTAGTTCCAAAACATTAAATTATATAAATATATACAATATTTGTCAATTAAGTTTTTTTTTAAAGGTCCAGCTGGGGATGCAGCTCAGTGGTAGAGCACAGGCTTGCATGCTTGAGGCCCTGTACTGGGCTCAGTCCTTAGCACAAAGCAAACCCAAAAGGCCTCTCTGCTTTGTGGGTGTGGAGGGGAAAGATGCAGACAGTCATCCGGACACTTGCCCCACTGAAACCAGTCGATGGTCCTCACTCTGTCCTCAAGTGGGGGCTCCTCAGGACACTGTGGATGTTCTGGTTTTTCTGTTTTGTTGGAGATACTTATTTTGGTGCCTGGGCCCAAGTCTTTACAAATGGTAACATAAAAAGCCTTTCATTTCGTAAGTTTAAGAACCGCAACTGTGGAGAAATCCAAAGGGAAAAATGCAGAACTCTCACCGACAGTTCCCTAAACTTACCGCATTTCTCCTTTGCCTGCAATCCCATGGTTTACTCTGCATGTCCTCACTGGAGCCTACAGTGAGTATGTCCGTCCAAACCCTAGAAATTAAGTACCCTGAACATTTGCCAACAGCCCAACAGCCTTCTGATGAGCTTGTCAGGAGCATGGACAGTAAGTGGGCAGTGTAAGAACACGCAAGCACCGTGTCCCTGGTTCTCCAGTCTTCTATAGAGGAGGAGCAGCAAACCGAGTGTGACGAAGACGGATGTCTGGGAGAGTCTGGCTGGCTAGAGGACAAAGACTTTAGTTTCAAACCATCCTGTTTGCCCTTTCCTGGCAAAAACTCTTGGCTTGGGTGGCTCCTGATATAATCTGATTCATTTGGTAGAAGTACAGCATTTTTCTTTTCATTTTAATTTCCTCATTTCCTAAACATAGGGTTTTTTGAGATTTTTTTCTTTCTATTCCTGTTGCCTTATTTATTTCTTTTGTCTCTTTCGTTTCTTTCTTTCTTTCCTCTCTCTTTTTTTATTCCTTTCTCTCTTTCTTGCTGCACATCATGGTTTGCAGATGTCCTCCCAAGGCCTCAGGCACTCAGAGCGTTTGGGCACTACGGCCAGCTGGGCATCAGGAGGTGGGGCTGGTCCACAGAGGCAATCCCTGTAGCTGCAGCTGGGAAGGCTGCATCTGCTGCCCTGGCTCTTGCTTCCTGCCATGAGCAGCTTCTCCCAGGCTATCCCCCTCTGCCATTTGGGGCTGCCTTGGAGGAGCCCACTATAAACTGAAATGTGAGCCAAAATAAAGCTTTCTTCTGTAACATGCAGGTGTTAGGTATCAAGTCTCAGGGGCAGGATTACTCCCCAGTTTAGCAACCTAAAGCAGTAAGGACTCATATCTTACAGCTTTTGTGGCTCAGGAATAGAGAAACAGGTTTCACTGGGTGGTTCCAGCTCAGGGTCACTCCCAAGCCTGCTGATACCAGATGTCACAGAAGCTGTAGCCATTTCGAGGATCCCCTGTGGGGGCATCCACCAAGAAGCTCCCTGAAACACACTCTCACCCACAATGGCCTCCATCCTCTCCACAGAGCCTCAGACCCAGCACCATGCAGCAGGACAGCCTGGGCTGACCCATCTGGTGGCTGGGGAGAGAGATGGGGAGGGGGAGAGTGGGGAAAAGGAGGGATAAACGCAGAGCACCTACAGAGAGAACAATGGTGCGAGATCAAGATTGGAGCCGGTCTTCTTGTAACCGACACCCCGTCAGTAACACCCACATCCAGGGCGAGGGCCATGCAGACTGCGGGTGACAGCGGGCGGGGTCTGAGGGGCCAGTCCGGGGACTGCCTACCACACCTTGGCAGGCTCCACGCACTGGACAAAGATGGGCTCATGTGGGTATGCATGGCAGGTGGACGAAAATTACAGCACGTTCTGTGACAATGGCGAAGTGGAGATACTCTGAAACAGTAGGAAAAGGAGAATTTAATTTCATTTAAGAGATCCTGGAACATCTTCTTTAAGAAAGTGAAATTTGAGTGAGGTCTCAAACAGACCTCAAAAATGGCAATTCCAGCACACAAGCCAACACAGGCAAATGGTCTGGGGTCTAAAGGAGCATTCAGATCACACGAGAGCTTCCAGGACTTGTAATTCAGTAAGTCTGGGGATGGCAAGGATTTACACTTCCAGTGATGCTGGTGGCTTGGGCATAGGACTGCACTTCTGAGAAGTACAGACTTAAGCAAAGGACTGAAGCTAGAACATATATGGAAAGGAATAAATAACTTTTATTTATCAGGTTGAACTGACTGAATCTCCTAATCCTTTTAGATTCACTGAAAGTAAAGAGTGTTAGTCTGTACTTAGTGAACCCCCAATTATAAATTCTAGGCGTTGAGAAGAACTTGGAGAATATGAGCTGCTCATTTTACAAATGAGGTAAGTGGTGTTGGAGATGCGCTCGGACAGGCAGAGTTGTCTTTTAAAATTAGTCTCTCAAGGGTCCCTGAGCGAAACATTCTAGGTCCTTTGGCATCTCAGTGCTTTCTGTCTAAGATGAGCTAAGGAGTTTGTGGTGGCTCTCCCACTAGAACACTCAACCTTTAAAAAATATCCATGCCCATATTTGCTATGAAAGGGAGGCTGAAAGAATTGTTGAAACGCCTGCCTGAATTTTTGAGCTGAGAAGCCTCAGCTGAGCTTCCGATTCCCCTCAGCCTCCGCTGTCCCGTTTTCTTTCCCGAGAGCTCACATGCACAAATTTAGCTACTTAAAGGCTCTTCAAAACTTGCGTTGGGGGTGCTGCCCTTCTGTAAAACACAAATCATTAGTAAATTTAATCTAAGAGCAAACTGGGTCAAACCCATCTTGACTCCAGAAATATGCTTTCTTCTGAATGAGGGTAGCAAAACCCTGTAGTTTACTCCTCGCAAGGAGCACAAAGAATTAGTCTGGTGTCTTTGTTCTGCTGTCTGAGTTGTTGCCACCTTTCCTTTGCTTGTACTGTGTGAAACAAAATGGAGACTGCTTTGAACAGCCCAAGGGAACCTCATGTGCACAGCCAAGTACAAGTGTGTTTATCACAGTTTCCTAAGCTCTGGCTGCCTTTGCCCTCCTGCTTCCTCCAACTCACAGCCCCACTCTGACGCACGCTGTCATTCCCCAGCCTATGGACAGGTTCTTCCAATCTGACAGAGATTCCAAAGGTGATTGAATGATTGCAACTCTCCAACTGTGGGCTCTGCAGCAACTTATTTAGGCACAAGTGTCCTCTGTGCCGCCATCCTGAGAAGTCCTAGACTTCACAGCACCCACATCCTCCTGAGGGCGAAGCTCCTGCTGAGCTGTCCTGGGGAGCAAGGGGAGAACGCGCAGAGACAGGTTAGCTGCAGCTCCTCTCAAACACTCAGTTACTCAGCACAGGATTGTTAACGTGCAGGAGACCATACCCTGCAGCTAAGGCCTTCCTTGCAAAGTTGGAGAAGTAAGGATGGCAAACTGTAAGTCCATCGTACTCCTGCCTTTACTAACTCAACCAAAAATTGTCTTCTCTTCTCCAGCTGAGCGGGCATCAAGGAGCACATCTCCTTGTTGAGCACACGGTCAGATTCTGCCTTACTTCCCAGCTCTTTGGCTTTGGCCAAGTTGTTTAGTTTCCCCAGCTCTCAGAATCCTCCTCTGGGCCTTGGATGGCTTGCCTGTGTGAGCTGCTGTGAGAGGCAGGGGCTCTGAACATCAAACTCACCCGGTGCTATCCCGTGACAGCGGGTGCTCAGAAATGGTAGTCACGACAGCTCAGGCAGTAACTCAAACACATTATTCCCTTCCCAAAGAAGCCCATCAGTTTCATGATGTTGTTAGCGGCTTGATTTTGATTTCCGCTGGCTTAGAACCACTTTGGTGTAACCTTCTCTTGATCCTAGCCAAACTAGAGAATTCGAAGCTGCCTGCACATTAGTCTAGGGTTAGTCTCTGCCTGAAAACCTGCAAAGTGCCCAGCATGCTTTCCCCAATTAATGGCAAGTTATTAACAATGTATTTTATCAGTCATTAGTAAGCACTGTCAGAAAGGACTCAGTCCCCCACATTTTCTGGGATCCCATAGAAAAAAATGTTAAATGCTGGAAGTCAAGATATCAGCAACTGACACTGGTTCATCTACAGCAAAAGACACATGTTTAAAGAAAGGAAACTGCCGTGCACACAAACGCAGAAGAGACTGACGGGCTGCGGACACCCCCCCATCCTCCCGGGGGGCTCTTCCCTCTCCCTGCTGTTCATCAGCCTTGATTTTGATGGGCGATTTTTAGTCAGCTGCCTCGATCATTTTGGCACAGACAAAAATCCTTTAAAAAATGTTACACTTCATCAAAGTGTATCATGAGACTTCACGGTCATTATCTCAATGGCCGCTCTGATGTGCTAGAATTGGCAGAGACGCAAGCGGTAGGGGGGTAGGAGAAGAAAGCCAGCGCTTCGTGTGGAAAGCTGGCAAGCCTCGCCAAGCTTCTGTCAACAGCTCCACGGTCTGATCCGATGCACCGAGCGTGCTGATGATGCCCTTGTTTCTGGAGGAAGTAAACAAGAAAATGAATTCCACCGCGCAACACAGCCTCTTTGTATCTTCAAAATGGTGTGACTGGACTCAGGCCAGTCGTGCTGAAAGTTGGGCCATTTATGTCATCGGGGCCCCAGTACCGATGGAGGCTTTGATTACAACTTGGACCCAGCTATAAGATCTTTCAGGGGCAGCCACTCAGCAAATAAAGGCATTGATTGGTTGTTGGGTCAATTTAGCCATAAGGGTACAGAGCATGGCTCTTTGAAAAGCCTAAT
The DNA here is from genome assembly GCA_004027595.1 of Dinomys branickii. Lineage (NCBI taxonomy): Eukaryota > Metazoa > Chordata > Mammalia > Rodentia > Dinomyidae > Dinomys > Dinomys branickii. The sequence continues at coordinate 97,891 of PVLD010002739.1, read as the reverse complement.
GGATTAGCTACGCAGCCAGTCCCACTGCAGGCCCGATTTCTCAAGAAACGCCATGACAGCTTTCCAGCTTGGCAGCGCACTCTTCCTCCAGAGCAAGCTTCAGAGCCCTTCTTGTTATCAGTAGTGGGGCTCCGAGGATTAGACACAGTGGGCTTTACAGTTTAATGAAAACAGCTGTTGAAACAACAATTAAGGCAAACAATAGTTTGCATGACAAACTATTAATTATGTAAAGTTATGCAGAAAGTGGAACACTCTTTTATTCAGAGCCTTCTAATGCTGACTAAGGACATCCAGAGCCACCTTCCACTCCCTTCCTCAGCTCTCAAGTGGCAGGAAGTGGGGGTCCTTGTAGGAAGGGGCTCCACTGAACGTGAGCTGAATGGAAGCAGCCCCAGGCTGCACCTCTGCTGCTAGGAGAGCAACATATTCAGTAGAGGAATATTTGTTAGATTTGCATGACCTTGGTACCCTGTGTCTTTCGTGATAACTCAGAGCTGCACTTTCCTACCTGAAATTGGATTTCAGCCTTACTGTTGGCATCTCAACTTTACTCTTATAAAAACAAATAAACACCATTTCTAGAATATGCCGTCTTTCTGGCCTAGGTTCACTCTGAGAAAGTGACTCTTAGGAATAAGTGGAGTTTTTTGTTTTTTGAACTAAGTCAGTTTTAATTATATGGTGATGTCCAGCTCGGACTCTCCCCCCCCACTCCATTTTTGCCTCTGTTCCCCTCCCCTAAATGCATAATTTTCCTCTCCTTCTGCTTGCTGAGGCTTTTAAACTCTTTGCTCTCTCTCTGCAATTTCTATCCTTGACCAGCAGTGCTGGGAATTGACTTAGGGAGTTTGCCTGCCCTGTGTTCCACATCTGATGCTCTCTCCCAGTGGGAATCACCAAGCCAAGAAGTCCCATTAAGAAGGTTATTAACTATATACGTAAACATTGCCTCCTGCCTACGGTTAGGTTTTTTTTTCTTCTCACTCCAAGTAACTGGTTTTAACACTCTTTCCAGCATGCCCAGCACTGTTTATTTGACTATATTGTTTTAGAAGGGCCTTTGGGAATTTAGCTAATTTCATGCTGGAACTTGAGATTTGACACTCTTTGATAATTCCAATAAACCATTATTCAAGTCTCACTCCCTTCAGGGAAAGAATGAAAGCTTTATTAGTCATAAGATCTCTATTCTAAACATGTCACCTGAATTTAGGAGTACATCTGTGCCAAAATGCAACTGACTTGCTGATTCAATAGAACTTTCTCTGAGACTCTTAAGAAAGCTGTCATTGGTGGTCGACAGACGGAAAGCACCTACTGTTTCTGAACATTCTTTTTGGACTTTCATATGTATTTTGAAATAATTTAGCAAATTTAATTTATCAACCTCTGATAAGGTGAATAACACACTCATACATTCACGCATATACCTACATCTAATTCTCTCCAAGGTAGCAAATTCTGGTCTGTCTTCATCCAGGGTGCAAGAATAAAGAATAATCTTCCCTTCTTCTGAGAAATAAAAAAATCTTGAGAGACTCAATCTCTAAAAAAAAAAAACACCCAAAACATAATTGAGTGTGCAAATGAAATTCATTATTAGAGTCAGAAACAATAATCCAATTAGCATGTATTTGTGTAATGCCTTTGAAATCAAAATTACATTCGTCATTGAAATCTAATGCCAACCCGGTCCCCCATCCCAGCATACTCCAGATCACACTTTGCACTAGAGATTACAAAACAGCATCCAGATTGCAAAAGCAATTATTCCAGTTATCCAGATGTGATTTTTCAATCATTCTAGGAATTTTTTTAGCAGTTCTTATTCCATGGCACTGCTCGCAGCTCTCATGCTGGCACAGTGCTTACATCTCTTCATTATTAATTCAGCTCATGGAGCTTAATTGGACAAGGCTAGAGTGAATTTGACAAACATCACAGCAGCAGAAAAAGCAATCACTCTTTCAAGATGAAAATTTGTTTGATGTCTTACTGTGTAACTCATTTACTCTCCTCGGGAGTCATGTGACCTGAATGTTAAGCAGCCATTGATTGGTTTCTCTCCTTGGACAGTCACGTGACCTGAATATTAATAGACTGGCACTCTGTCACTGTACTGTTAGGCAACCGCGTGATTGGCTGCCAGGTTAAGATACAGAGATAAGTAGGTGCTTGATGAGTACTTGACAGAACTTCACAGAAAATTAAGGCCCTAAAATAGCATGCGAAAGTCTTGTCAAATCAAGCATGATTATCATTGAATGCTTAAAGAATTCATCATCGGCATGAAATTGATATACTTCAGTACCAGCAGGCCCTGTAGTCAGCAGGGACTCATCAGATTTTTATTTATATGTGTTCACCAAATCACATTAATTCTGAGAGCTAAAACATGCTAAGGATGAAGGTTATTTTCTGTTCAATCTAATTTATCTATGACAATAATCATCACTAATAATGTGTCAAATTGGACTGCCGTCATTTTATGCATGCATGCTGATTTGGAAAATAGTGTTAAACCATCCCGCAGTAATTAACAACCGGTAAAGGTATGCTGGCCCAACGTAATCAGCATATCTAGATGGAAAATTAAGTTTTATAGAATGGATTTATAGACACATATCCTTATTTAATTCAGAATATAAATTATTTCTGGTAAAAGCCGACATCATTTTTATAAGACCATTAAAGCCAATAACCATTGAGGGATTCGCATTCTTAATTTGCCCTACCGTTCATTTTTTCTCTCATTTTCCACAGTTAACTTTCTAATGGATGTCACTTCTTCATTGGCAAGTCCTCATGTTCGCCGGGTCTGAGGCCGAGGGATGAGTACATATGCCACAGCTTAGCGTTAATCATGGCTGAAGGCAGCCACATCTCCCTCTTCATGCACAATGCTCCGTAATTACTGGCAGGGCTTGGAGGTGGGCGGCAGGGAAAGTACACAAAGGGGGTGGTGCCTCACTTTGGCCTTTTGGGGTTTCTCCATTATTTCTCCTCACAAAGGGACAATAGGAAATTTTGCAGATTAACTCGTAAGGGATTAATGTTTCTTGGTGCATTGTCTAAGCCTAAATTGCTTTTGTTGAAATATCTTTTATGGAACAGAAGTTTTTTTCTTCTTTTTCTGCTTTAAATAACCCCCTGGTTTATAATAGCATTACTGGAGTAATCGAATAGTGCTGTAATGAAATCTTAAAGAAATGTTTATACCCTTTGGTGCTCGGGCTTCACTGTGTGAGAGGAGAATCACACTCCCCAAGAAGGGAAAAACGTGCACACATAAACGGTGGTTTCTTTCCCACAGCTCCTCACCCCATCTTAATCCCTGGCTACCAGCCCTGCCAGGATTCTCTCCCCCTCTCTCAGGAGGTCTCTTTATTGATTAAATGAATCTGCTCCAAAGGCTGGCTCCCAGGCTCTTTGATCTAATCCGATCTGATTTTATCCTATCGCTTCAGCAGGACATCGGGGAATTAACAATAAGCAGCTTTGCCACAAGTGTTTAATAACTCAACACAATCTCCTTATGGCTGGGAGCTGCTCAAGTTCCCATCCAGTCCGTGCACACAGTGGAACAGATTGCCCAGCCCCCCTGAACCCAAGGAATTTCCATGCACTGTGAAACTAATCACTTCAAGTTTCTGGAGAAAGCACACAAAGCAGATTTCAGCATCTTAACAAACTGAAAAAAAAAAAAAAAAAAAAACCCAAACCAAAACAACAGCAGAGGGGGAGGAGGCAGAGAGAAGACTCACCTTCCTGCTCAAAGAGGGTGGCCCGGGCCTTTGGGGTTAAACACTGCCACCACCCACCAGGGCCTGGGCAGAGGCAGGCCCAGATCAACATCCGTCCCCACACACAGCTCTTTGCCTTACATTTTTACCCCAGTGAAATAACCCGGGGAGGCTCAAACGTAGCAACACTCCAAGCCCACGGCAACCTTTTTCTCTCACTGCAGGGCAGATGTTCTGTTTCAACCAAAGGCCTGGCTGTGGTACTTGGGCAGACTGCACCGTGCAGTGGGCAGTGTTAAGCGAGAACCCTATGTCCTGTCCCGCCTGCTGTGGACAGTGAGATGTGAGTGTGGCCTGGATTTCAAACCAGCACGCATACCTGTGGGCTTGCAAGCCATTAGCCTGTTACAAGGAGCCAGGCCTGAAATGCCAGGTCTTTTTTTTTTTTTTACTGCAGGGTGCCTCCACCTACAGCCCTCTGTGTAAATGGCAAAGACAGAACTTGCTTAGTATTTTCTCCTTGGCACAAAACAAAAACAACAGTGCCCCTCTTTTCTGTCTCACATAAACCATCCAGTGTGCACCTCTCCTCTGAGACCAAAATGTCCAGGGCCAGGCAGTCGCTCACCCTTCTGCCAGCCCAGCTGGGAGGCAGAGATGCCCGGCAGGAGGGAAATAGGCTTTTGAGAGCTGCTGGATTATTGGTGCCCTGGGGAAGTACCACTCCAGCACTAATCTACAATGAAACATCTTTTAGCCACTCTGTTTAATACCTACTCTCCACAGAACTACCTCTAAAACCACATTTCAAAACAAAGAAACAGCCTTCTCTCTACCTCTGTCACTGCTCTCTGCTACCCTGGCAGCCTGTTTCCCCTACACAGCAGAACCAGGAAGGGCCGGCTCACCGAACCTGGGGCAGAGGCGATCTGCCCACAGGTTTAGGCCCGACTGTGCCTGCCTGTGACAGTGGGATCTTTGTCCCTACCCCCCGAGGGCCCAGGGTACTTGCAAATTCACAGATTCAGCTGGGTGCGTTATTATTGTTTTCCTAAGTAAAAACATTTATTTTCATATCCTTCTTCACCCACATCCATTCATTAGTATTTACCCCGATTTTCCCCCTACTGTCTACGAGCCCAACATTTTGAGACCCCTGCCTCCCTACACAAAAAATTCTGCCGTGAGTCTGTGACCCTCTCGGTGTGGACTGGAATGCTGGCACCAACAGTGCAATTATTTCCTCTTTGGAAATGCCTTTCGCCTTACTGTTTTTTCTGTTCTCCAGATAAACTATGTCATAACAGAAAAATCTCTGTGAAGTTCTCCAAAGAACTCTGTGCTGTTTCCAGACCCTGGGACTATAATTACGCCTGTGTAATTAAAGCAGAGAGAGTGTCCCCTGCCAACTGTGAGCACCCCTGTTTGCATCACAAAGAGACTGCACGATGTACTCAGGAAGCTTCCAGCCAAAGTCACCCAGAGGGCTGCCTGGACTGGCTCTGCTCTCTAAATGTTGTCCCCACACTGGGAACAATGAGGGCCAGAGGAAAGGACAGCAGGAGGGAGGACAGGGAGCTGAGCCTGAGCCAGAGGCCTTTCCCCTGGGTGCGACCATGGAGCGCCATAGCTTGGGGGCAGTGTCGGCAGAAGTCAGTTGCACAACTGGTCCAGTGGCTTCTGCTGCAGCTCCAGTATGGTGGCATGGCGGCCTTCTGAGACCCCCAGACCCGAGCTCAGGCTCGAAAGTTCAGAGCATTAGGTTGGGGTACAAACACGCTCTTGACCTCCAGCAGCACAGGAAGATTCTTCTGCCTGTGGCACATGTGGCTCACCAGCTTATCTTTCTCTGCTGCTTTCTTTGTGGGCTACAGCAACTGGAAGGAAATTAAAGAGACACAGGCGGACAGAGACAGCAAAGAGAGGACCATGAGAAAAAAGGAAGAAGAAAACACCAAAGCCACAGGTTGACAAAAGTCCCTATAAAATAAAAGCATATTATGCTTTTGTATATTTTTAAAGTGGAGCCAAACCAAACCATTAAATGAGGATTTTGTTTCACAAAGTCTGCAAACTATTCGACCGCTAACCCACTATACCAAGAATGTGGTGCCAACCAAAATATGTCAAGATTAGTAGTACTCAATAAAATCTCAAACCAAATGACACACAAGCTGTATTTCATGATTGGAGCGCTTCCTTATGTCAAGGAACATACATATTAACTTGTTTAAACACAGCTCTGTGCTGTCACTGTTTGTCAAAAGCAGGGGAAAGAGAATCTAGTGCTAACCAAACCCACCCAGGTGAAACTCCATGCTCTCTTCCTCCTGGCAAGCACAGAACCGCCATCCAAGTATCACTCACACCATCAGAGAGAGGGGAGAGGAGGGAAAGCCCACCACCACCTCACCAAGGGGCACAGCAGGGCAGCACGTGCACAGGCCTGGCCCAAGCTCCCTGAACAAGAGGGCAGCGCCAGGGCGAGAATCCAAAAAAATGCTGACGTTTTTCCTAAGACAGCAAATTGCCAAAATTACAGAAGGCAAACACTTCATCTTTTTCTAATAAGATGAATGCCCTGGGAACCCTAAGGGTTAGGTAATGTGCAGACAATTTCAAAGGGCTCTTGGTCTATGCTTTCTTACCAATCCTCGCAACTGCACTGGTCACTTATACACGGCTACCTGCGTTTTGTAACAGAGAAGCCTGGATCTCCAGGAGATAAAAGTGAGCTGCCCAAGTGGCAATGTCAGAAACCGGAGAAACCAGAGCAGGGCTGGGGGCGGCAGCGCGTCCCTGTAGTCTCAGTTATGTGGGGGCCTGAGGCAGAGGGGCTTGAGTTCAAGATCCGCCTGGGTGGATAGTGAGACCCTCCCTAAAAACACAAAAGCAAAACACAGAAACCCAAAGCAGACCCAAACAGCAAAAAAATAACCAAAGCACAATGCCCCTGTCTTTGGAATCCCACCCAAAGGGAAACTACACAGAATGATGCTCTTCCTGCTAACGTGATGTCTCTTTTTGTGCCAAAATGCTTGCATTTGAGAAGGAATCTAAAAATGGAGAGGGATAATTATCTCGTTCTCTGACTGTCAACAGCACTAAGCTGCTGTGTGCTTCTACCTGGCAAGAGGACAGAAAGAGATGGTTCTCTCTTTTACAAAGTACAGTAGTAAGATCTGAGGAGGGAGCGTCGGCGGGAGGAGGGCAGGGTCTGCTGCCTGTCCAGGCCCCCCGGAACGGGCAGCAGAGGCTGCCTCCACCTGGTCCCTATGCCCACAAACCTCCCTCTTCTCACCCACCCTCACGCTACTGGGGAGCTGTGGCCTCCTTTTCAACGCCACATGAGCCTGGGGATGTGGTGTCACCATGTGGCTTCTCCCAGACAGCCCTCTCATGCCTTAGGGCCATCAGGCCAGCATCTAAATGTGGCAGGGCCTACCCCACCACTCCGTCTGAGCAAAGGTTGGGCCGTTCAAGATCTGGGAGCTGCCTGACATTCTGGTTTCATCCCAGATCCCTCATCCACCTCTGCCTGACAACAGCCACCCCTGAGATGCTGTTGTACTGGCCTTAGTCACATCTTCATCTTCCTGAGACCTAATGCACATGCTGAGTACCTCCCAGAGACACTGGCTTCACAAATGGGCATTTCAGAGGTAAGAGAGGTACACCGAGGTCACATGGATAGGCCCTCACTCACTTTAACTGGTGTCCTTGAGAAGAGGTTAGGTCCCCAGGATGTGTGCACTCAGAGAGAAGACCCCACGGGGACCCTGAGAGAGAAGGTGACCATCGCAAGCTGAGGAGAGACCAAACCTGCTGGAGCTTGATCTTCGACTTCAGCTCCTGAATTGTTATAAAATAAACTTCTGGCTTTCAAGTTACTCCCTTTGTGGTGTACTATCCCAGCAGCCCAAGCAAATTACAGGACTTTTCATTGTCCTTGTTTCACCCCTACTGAGCCCTTCCCTGGGTACACAGGACCCTTGACTGTCGGCCTGGCAGACACTTGTTCATCTCCCATGTTGGACTCAGTGCCAGGCCTCCTTCTGCACGAGGACCCAATAACCACAGGCAGCAAACAGTTCATCTGTGATTGCAAAGAGCTCATAACATTTGTCTCTCTAGAGAAAGTAAGTCCCATCCAGTGGGGACCTGTTCTGTCATCCCTGAGGCCTAGCACAGTGCCCACATCAAAGAGGACACAGTGAACATTTGATGGGAGGAATGGGAGAATCGTAGTAACAACTGTGACTGGGATGCACTGACTGTTTGTTGTGTGCCAGACTCCATGCTAAGTATTACAGTAATGCACTGACCACCTTTATCCTTCCAGTCACCCAGGAGCAGACAACACTGTTATCCTCATTTAACTGCCAAAGGCTAATTCCCACCAAGATGAGTAAACTTGCCCAAGATCATGCAGACCCAGGGACTTCAGCCACATGTTCATCTTGAGTCGGTGTTCCTAAGAAAATGTCTTCTAAGGAGAAGAAAAGGAAGAAGACAGGCAGGGAACAAAAGAAGGGAAGAGAGCATTGACTGTGTAAACCTGAGCAAAGGACTGCGGTTCTTTGAAACTCAGGTACTGCATCAGTTTATCTCTGCGAAGTCTCAAGTGAGATGATACACAATAAAGAATGGTGACAGCAAGGCTCTGGAACCCAGAGGCAAGACTGGAGGCATCTTGCGTGTTGGGGAATCCTGGAGAGACCTACTTTAGAGGAGACAAGAATGAGGCGGACAAGGTACAGCTTGGTGAGCAGTGCCTCCATGCCTCCCACCTGAGACTAGAAGAAATGCACGGTTTTGCAGACCTTGGAGGTGCCCTCAGAACAGCGCAGGCCAGCCAGCCTGACCAAGGGTGTAACCTCTGCAGCCCTGTGAATTCCACACAGCTGTTGTGTGGTCAAGTTGCAGATTATTCCTCCAGCTTAGCAGACTTCATACTTAGTGCAGAGGCCCTACTGCTACCTGTGGAGTGGAAAGGCCTCTCCTTCCTGGAATTTTCAACATGGACTTTCCTGTTGTTTTCCTGGTTCCAGTTTTCTCTCAAACACTGCACTGGAACACTGTCCTAGCTCTTTTTCCCTCTGACTCAAACGCACTGAGCACAAAATGATGGCTTTAATGGGCCTGGTAAAGACCCACACCCAGCTGTCCCACACCTGCTGGGCTCCTGTTTCTTCAGAGTTTTCGCATGACCTACTCACCTGGGTCCCGAGCAGAGCAGTTAAGGAAATCAACTGTAAATAGAAGGCTCTGTTTAACATAATCCTTTCCAGAAAACTCTATCTTCTGCAGTCACTGTCATCAACCCTGTGGTGTCAGGCGCAGTTCTTGATTATCTCCCCATGGCATTATGTCTCACCACACAACTGATAATAAACCGATGGATTATCAAACAAGATTACAGCTTTAGCAAATAGAATCATGTTTTGTGTTAAGAGAGAAAATGCTTACTATCCCTATCTGCCTGGCTAAATATTTACATACCCCAAGCTTTCTAGGGTCCCTGTTCTTTCGAGTCTCATTTAAAAAAAAACAACACAGAGGTTAAGTTAACAGAAAAGGGAACACCCTGTGCTTTTGACACTGAGCGAAATGCCCGTCTGGGAGAACACAGGCATGGCCAGAAACAGACCTCAGCCAGTCAAGGCCTCAGACCAGGGGATCAGTGGGTCCATGGGACAAGAGGCAGAGCAGGGCCAGCGGAGCTTGGATGCCTTATTTCACAGGGACTGTACACGGACAGAAACTGTATGTCATAGCGGGTACAAGCTTGCAAGAAGGGGAGTCACAGGCTGGTGCACAGTCTCGCGCCCCTCTGCTACCTTCTATCTTCCGGAGCTCTTGGGTACAGGCGGGCTGCGGAAGCGCCTTCTCCTCCATCACCTGCACCACCCAGCCCCAGCCTTTCACAGCTCACAAATGACACCAGGTGAGGCCTGGAGGTTACAAGACTTGCACAATGTCCAGGAAAGCAGGCCTCGGTCTTCTGACTTCTTGTGCACCCCTCTACCCTTATATCACCTCTGGTCTCACTCAGACAGCACTGCTCAGGGGAAGGAGGAGAGAGGGTTCTCTTTCTTCTCCGCCTCTGTTTGTTTTGTTTTGCTTTTGTAGTGCTGGGGATTGGATGAAAGACCTTTGCGCTGACCTATATCCCTAACCTTTTAAAAGTTTCTTATTACGAGACTGTCTCACTAAATTGATTATTAACTTCCCAGGCTGGGCTTCAACTTGCTAAGCTCCTCCTTCCTCAGCCTCCCTGATTGCTGGGGTTACAGGAGTATATGTGCGTTTTAAAGAAGTTTCGCACACTGTATTTAAATTGGCAGGAGCTGAAATTAAATTGCTATTTGGCTTAAGATTTGTGGACAGAAAATTCTGTAACTGAAAATAGGAAATAGACATATACAAATGCCACACTTTTAAGAGAAAGATAGGTTTGGAAACTGTGCACTGTTCAGTCTCAATTTGTTATCATCCCTGGGAAGAGTACAAAGCACTAATGACAGTCAACTTGGCCAGCCAGGAAGCCAGATGACCTGGCTCTCTTATATAAAGGGCAGACTTGGAAACACGGAAGGGCACACAGATGTGGGTTTCCCCGCATGTGAAATTCAGAAACACTCTTGGTCACAGTGATTTTTTCACTTACCACACACAGAACAGCACTGGCCTGACAGTCATCACAATGGACCCTGTTTTTGGAGAGTAGGGCCCACCGCAGTACCACAGTCTTGGTACGCAGCCCCTTCCTCTTGTCATGGCACCGTGGTCTCCCAGAAAAGCCCAACAGAGCATGGGTGTACCAAGATGGCCCCTACTCTGCAATCTCATGTGCCTGAGGGAGGGTAGAGTGTTTTATGTACAACTGGGTACTGAATATTGAGTGAAAAAATAATTAGCATGGTAAAAGTGGAATACTTTTAGAATGGTATATCATCTGCAAAATATATTAAACATAATTAATTAGTGAAACCATATTTTCCCCTATAATAATTAAAAGTATGGAAGGTGATAGGTGTTTACAAGGAATACAAGTAATAAAAAAACAGTGCATTTCAAACTATCACAAATTTATACAAATGTTAGCAGTGAAAGTATCTTCGCGCCTTTCCACAATCTTTCCTCCATCTCCAAAAGGATTATTTCTTCCCAGTTTGGTGTGTGATACATGGTTTAGTCTTGTTTAATGTGTATGTAGATGAAGCCATACTCTGCACGTGGTTTCGTCACTCGGTTTCTCTCTCTAATATTATATGCCAAAGACCCTCTCAGGTTAGGAGTAGGTTCTCCCAGGCACTGCCATGCAGCACTTAAAAATACGGATGCTCCCTAAGTAATTACTATTACAGATTCTCCTACTGATGGACATTTAGGGCATTCTCAACTTGGAAATGTTATAATCAACAATGTCACAAGCATTTATGTGCGTATTAGTTATTAGTGTACATGGTAAGTCTTACATTAAAGAAATGTCAAGTCCTAATTTTCATAGGTACTGCCATGATAACTGTTTACACTTCCTGTGTTAAAACCTGTTTTCTTACTCTCTCACCAACACTGGTTATTATCACAGTTTTAAATTTTTGTGTATTTATTTATCAACAGCACTGGGGATTGAACTCATAGCCTCACATCAGCTAAGCACATGCTCTACCACTGAGCTACACTCTGCACTCTGATTTTTGCTAATTTAATGAGCAAGGCTTTCCATTATTCCTTTTCTTATGAATTACCCATTTTCTGTAGTTCTGAGAGATACTTTACATTTTTTAATGAAGGCTGAGAAATTATTGATCATAATTGTTTAATTATACATGCTATAAATATGATATGTTGTAAATATTCTGTCAAACTTTATTTGTTGTCTTTTATCCTATAGAAGTTTTCAGCTTTGTGTCATAAAAATCTGTTAATCTTTTATAACCTTTTAAAAATGGTCCCAAATTTGTACTTTATCATAAAAGGTCTTTTCCACTCTGAGTTATTTTTTCCTACATCCTCCTTCCCCTTCTTCTTTTTGAGACAGGGTCTTGCTATTTAGTTCAGGCTGGCCTTGAACCCACTATGTGGTCCAGACTCCACTCAAACTTACGCTGATCCTCCTGCCTCAAGGGCTGGGATTACAGGCGTGCACCACCACACCTACACTTTCTTCTAATACTTCTATTTATCTATGTATATATATTTTTACATCTAGCTCCTCAATGCATCTGGAATTTATATTTATGCATCTGAAAGATGGGGTCACTTTATTTTTCCCCAAATATATTTTACAGCTAATGTTTCTGGAACCACTTATTAAATAGTCCACATTTTGCTATCCAATCCAAGAACTTTTCAGTATAACAAATACCAGCTTGCTCAAATGTCTGGTGCAGTCACCTCGCTGCTCTTCCTTGGTCACTTCAACACCATCTCAGCGGCTAACACTGCATGTCATGCTCGTTTTTGGTAGCCCTCCTTGTTCATCATTTTCCCCCAAATCCTTCAGAACTATGTTGTGTATTTTTTTTCTCAAGGCTTTTAAAGATTAAAAAAGATAAATATTAATTTTATCTATAAGGCATAAGCAACATCAACATGAATACAAATACAATTGCATCCTACATTAATTCTAAAGATAAATTTTTGAAACAATATATCTGATTGCATAAAGAATACAGTTGGATTTAAAATTGGAAGAGCACTGAATTTATAGGTGAACTGAAGAGAGCTGGTATTTTTCACATATTAAGTGCCTCCAAACCAAATCATGCTATTTCTCCTAATTTTTGGATAGTTTCCATGACCATCAGTTAAATCTTAGCAATTTTTTTCATATAAATGTGCACATTTTCTAATGGTTTTTGCGCCTTTTAAGCATGATATGTTTTTGTGATGTTATGTGATTGCTTATGGTGGAAATCTAGGTAAGTTACTGCTTTTTACAAGTTCATATAATTCTTACTAAAGTACTTAAGGGTTTTGTTTTCTAGTTGATTCTTTTGGATTCTGTGGACAGATACTACATATAATACAGTGACATATTCTGTCTTTTCCTTCCTAATACTATATTCATTTTTTAATCTTTCCATGAGCTCGAGATAGCTGGGCACAGTGGTACCTGGGTGAAATCCCAGCTGCTCAGGAGGCTGAGGCAGGAAGATGGAGAGTTTGGGGCCACCCAGGAAAGACCCTAGTTTAAAATAAAAAGCAAAAGAGGGTTGGAAATGTAGCTCAGTGGGAGCACAACTGTCCGGCACACTGATAGCGAACCTTTTTGAGACGAGTGCCCAAACTACAACCCGAAACCCACTTACTCGTCCTAAAGTGCCAACTGTAATTAAACCCAAACATGGGTTTTAGTTTAGAAAAAGCAACACTATACATTAACGTCTTCTGTCGCAGAACAACACACGCGCGATAGGTTCACCACCACTGCTCTAGCGTGTGTGTGGCCCTCGGTTCAAGCCCCAGTATAGGAAAAATGGAAGTTGAAAACTCCTCAGCCTATGTTGGCTGCAATTTTGAGTATGACAGAGACAAGCAAAACTTTCCACCTCATTCTTGCTTTTGATGGTAACTTTATTTTACCATACAGTTGTGCATTTGCTGCAGATGTTTGGTAAAAACACTTTATCAAGTTAATGAACTTTCCTTCTCTAGTTTAAAAGTTATTTTATTTTTATTATTTTAATACTCACATTTATTGGTTTTGTTTTGTTTTGTCTCTTTGAGACAGGGTCTCCCTATGCAGTTCAGGCTGGCCTTGATCTCACTTTGTAGCCCAGGTTGGTCTCAAACTTGCAATGATCCTCCTGCCTCAGCCTCTTGAGTGCTGGAATTAAATGTAAATCAATGTCAGCAAGATGTGGTGGTACATGCCTATAATCCTAGCACTCTTGGGAGGCTGATGTAAAAGGACTGCCTCAGTAAGCCTCACCTGAACTACATAATGAGTTCAAGACTGGCCTGAACTATACAGAGCCATCCTGTCTCAAAACACAAACAAAAAAATGTATATCAATGTCTAGAAATAATCAGCACCTATCAGCCTCCTGATCAAGGCAAGAATTTTGAAGATTTCTTCAAATTTAGCTCCACTTCTGTTTCTAAATCTCTAATTCCTGAACGCTCAGACCTAAGTTCTGACAAACTGGGGCTTTCAGGTCCTTATCGTTAACAAGTGCTTCTATGTCCTATGTCAACAGTTCGTCTGGCTCAGTGATAACGAGTGTGTTTGGGGTTTTTTTGCCTTAAGTTTTAATTACTGTATTTTTCATTTTATTCTTGTCCTTCACAATTCATTTTTAATATTACTTTCAAAGTCTTGCTTGGTGAGGTGGCACATACCTGTAATCTCGGCTACTCAGGAAGCTGAAGCAGCAGGATGGCAAGTTCACGAACAGAATGGGTTCAAGGAGGCCTTGCCTCAAAATAAAAATTAAAAAGGACTAGGGATATAGTTCAGGTGCAGAGCACCTGGATTCAATTCCCAGCACTCTAAACAAAACAAAACCAAAGAAGGTAGTCATATGTCATATGCAAACTATCTTTGTCTTCTCACTAGAACAAAAGTTTAGTTGAATACAGAATTTAAAGCACAAAATTTGGGCTGGAGGTACAGCTCAGTGGGCTAAGTGCTTGCCGCTGAGCACTAGGGCCCTGAGTTCGATCCCCGGTCCCAGAAAAAAAAAAAGTAAAGCACAAAATTTCTTATTTAGAATTGGGTAATCATTAGTATTCTGGCTTTTTACATTAGTCACTTGCTTTAAAAAAAATTAGAGAAAACAGATAAATTTTATTTGTAAAAAGGTGTTGAAGTTGATGCTTAATGCATGTAGGAATTTCCTATGTTCCTTGCCTACTTAGCATGGTGCAAAGAAGCAAAGACACTAGAACTGAAAATGGGATTTGTTCTTACAAACTTTGTGCAGAGGGACTTCTCAGCGTCATCTGCTAAGGTAAAGAGATCACCAACACAAAGGGAAGCACATGAGCTTCCTGTGTTCTCTGTTCACGTCCTAAAAACCCGACTCTGGTCAGCTCCCGGAGTGTCCACTCAGCTAAGTCAATGCTGTTTTCACCCACTGTGCCCTTGCTCAAATCACTAGCTGCTGAGGATATACAAAGCTAGTAACACAGCGGCCACAGAGGCCTTCTAAACTCTGCTCTAAACTACCCTGTTGTTTATACATAATTTGCCACCAGAAGTTGTCATGTTTGTTTTGATAAAGAACAGTCTTTGAAAGAAATAAATATTTATATAGAATCTTACCCCAATCTATGTTCCACTACTCCAGTCAGTGGAAAACTTGGTTACTGGAGTGACAAAACTTAACAATAATAAAAAAGTACCACTCACTGCATATGTTTCGTAGGCTTTTGTGAAGAAGTAAATACGTTCTTTGAAAAAGAACGTTTCCCCCTGCCCTGTATTCTTTTAACCACCATCTCTTTCCTCTCAAATTTCCTCATCACTGGAAAGGGAGAGAGGGAAGTCCACAGAGCCTCATTCATTGTTCATATTTCTAATCTCCTGCTGAAAGCTTGTGCCTTGCAGAACCCACACCATTGCCCACGATGACAAGCAGCTCCAGAATACAATGCACAAATCACAGAGATGAAAGTCTTCATACAGCAACTTCACATGACAAGATTTTATTACACAAGTTCATCGAAGAAGGTTACTGTAAGTAGCTATCTTTCACCATGGGAGGGGTGAGAAGGGACAGTAAACCTGAAGGAACTCACAGCCATTTTCTGCGTATTCACGTACTGTTTAAAACTTTTACAGGGAGAGTATAACCACACACTCACTGTGTTATAGGTACAAACAAAATATGAACAATGAAAGGACTAGGGGGCATTGGTGGTGCACAGCTCTGACCGCAGCGCTCAGGAGGCTGAGGCAAAGAATCATTGTGAATTTGAGGCCAGCCCAGGCTACGGGCTACACAGAGTTCAAGGTCAACCTGAAGTCCATCATGAGACCCTGCCTCATAAGAAGAAAGCAAGCAAGCAAGCAAGCAAGCAAGCAAGCAAGACACACAGACAGACCAGCAAAGACAGTCTACAGGCTAAATGTTCGTCTCTCCCACATACATGGAAACCTAGTCTCTGTAGATGGAGCCGGTGGGAAGTGCCTGGGCACAAGGGTGGAGCCTGATGAATGACATTAATTCCATGCAACAGAGACCCCACAAGCTCCTCTGCCTCCACCGCCATGTGAGGCACCATGAGCCAGAATATGGGTCCTCCCCAGACACTAAGTCCACCAATGGCGTTGCCTAAGACTTCCCAGCCTCTGAGCTGTCCACGCTAAATTCCCAGTGTTTTTAGGTCATCACATTTAAGGTATTGTAACATGGCACCCTAGAATAAATGGTAAAACTGAGGCTAGAGACTATTACCAAGACATCCCAAGTCACAGAGGACCCTGGTTCTAACTCTGAGCCTCTGTCCACGGGGATGAGGGGGCCAAGGAGCAGTGCTGCTCTGATAAAGGTATCCTCCCTGAAACACACAAGCCAGTGGGGCTGAGAGCTAAGTCCTCCGAAGCCACGCAGAAATGCTTCTGCTCAAACACTTCAGGGAGCTGAGAACACAGCAAGCCCAGGGGACTGGAGCTCAGGATTAAAGTCAGGGTCCACCCAAAGACTTTAGATCTAGTGCACAGGAACTAGCCAAGCTATCAGCATCAAACAGGACTCACTACCTGCCTAGTATGAGCTGCTAGAGATTAGCATTTCTGTCATGAGTTTGATTAGCGGGTCAGTTTGTTGTAAGCAGCCAGGGAGATGGGCTGGCTGCTGATGGCAGAGAGCTGAATAGAATACAAACATGATAGGTTCAATTTTACTTGAAATATCTTAAACACTATCCCATCATGTGTCAAATGCCAGTTGTAAGAATTTCTTATGCCCACTGCATGGAACAAAACCAAATATAAAGACTTACAGAGCCATGGGTAAAAAAGCTAAAATCCTCCAACTAAGCTAGAAGTAATCACTAGGGGGTATCTGTCTCTCTTCCATGTCTACAACCTAGCAATACTATGTTCATGTGGTTATTTCATATGATGTCTGGGGGCCACTATTTGTCAGAATCCAAGGGAAGTTCTTTTCAGGGAGACACAGAAGTGATAAATAATTTAAGGACTTAGATACAAATGGTTCTGGTAAACCAGAATGGCTTCTAGTCACGTATATGTATTCTCCCCAAACAGAGAAACCAAATGATATCTGACAGAACAGTAATATCATAAAACTACACATATCAAGGTAAACTGCGGTTCAGGTTAGGTTTCACATGTGCTGAAAGTCTAAACAAATGTCTTGATAATTAATCTCCAAAATGTATAAATCTGCTGCACACTTGTGCACATAAATTATAATACAGAATGCCAATATGCAATTTGATTCAAAGTGCTTTTTAGTAAAGTACATAATGATGCATGCTGGGGAGATGCAGGTATATTTAATTGGATATAATTAAAATAACGATGTGTGTTTAAAATAATGATATATTAAAAAATGTTAAATGTAAGTGGCTGAAGAACCTGTAATAAAGTCAAAGCAGTAACTAGTTTTTGATTACCTGATTATTCACAGAGCTAATACCCCTCGCTTAACAAGTAGTGCAGGTAATCCCGTAATAATGTCACAGCAGAGGGGTCCAGGGCACCCTGTTGACAACATGGGCCTTTGCTTCCCCTGAGACAGACTAGTTTCCCCTTCCAGGTCTTTTTCCAGATGCCAATTCTTTTCATAAAAATAAGTGAACAGTGAATAAAGAAATAAATGAAAATACTTCTCCAGGATGTATAAACGCTGACCATGGTTGAAGCTGGGCAGTGGTGCTGTGAAGTGAAATGTATTTTTCCTCTTCGTTTTTTGTACTTCTGAGTGTTCTTCTATTAACAGACAAAGGTATTTCTGAATGTAATTCTACGATGTTTGATAACTTCACATCTTCCCTATGCAAAGAACAGAAGTCATTAATGTATGTGCACACCCAACGGTTCTAGTAGACAAAGCCTCAGAAATTCCCTCAAATGAGTGGACAAACAGCAGATAAAGGCATATTTCCAACTTTTACCCCTGGCGAGGTAACGCCCCCGGTAGAGACCGCTCTTTGGCCTCAGATGTCTCTCCCCATCCGGAGTTACGTTGTGGCCCCTTCCTTGTCTCTCCCCATTCTTCTGCTTCAAGTTCAATCCGTGACTCCTGTCCGCCTCGTTGTTTTCTGGAGTCTGGTCCTCATCCACACCCCAGGGTTTCTCAGACGAGCAGCCAGTGAGCCAGTGCCCCGTTGCCCGGGCGGCTCATTACCTTCTGTCCTCTGCTCCCCGGCTGCGACCTCCAGCGGGGCTCAGTTCAACTCCCTGCAGGTCTGTACCGGCAGTTAGCGTCCCTGAGCCCCAAGATCTCGAATTCATGTCAGATCTTGAGAGAAGCAAATGGCTTGAGTTTTTAAAAATTTCTGCTTATATGAACTTTTGTGCTCAAAAGGGGAAAACTAGGTGCATTTGTAACAGTTCTTAAGGATAAAAACTGTACTGCATGTCATTCTATATGTCCTCCTTTATTTTTTAGTTTAGTAACTGCTAAATTATAATTCTGGTTTTGTAAGTTTGAAATACCTATTCTGGAATTTCAAAAGATGATTCTGAAATGTATGTCAGTTCCTCTAGGATTGAAAGTAGCAGTTCTACAGTTTCATCTAAAGGTGATGGTGAAGTAGGGCTATTTTCCTGCACAGGGACACTCAGAAAACAAAACAGACTGGAAATAACCATCAGTAAAACTTTTAGCATTATTTTGTCTTCTATTAATTCAATTTTAAGCTTCTGATTATTCAGTAATAATGACCTTCTCCTAGTGCTGTTTCATGAGGTACATATTTTAATTGTTATTTCTCAATATCAACCTTGATAATGAAGAAGCAAAGGAATAAAGGTAAAAAAAATTACAAGTTAATCTATTAACCTCCCCCCCAAAAATCCATTAACTTCCCATTTTAGTTTCTCTCCAATAAGATTATTTGAAGGAAATTTTGAAACTGCTGACCAAAGTAAAAATCTATGGAGTTCAAAGACTGTGCTATAACACTTCCTCAATGGTAGAATCACTGGAAGAGCTGTTTTCACATCTAAATGTTAGTGAAATAGCCACAAAATCCAATTCTCAAACACTGTGACTGAATTTCTGTAAGGTTTTCCAGTTAACATGGTGTATAAATAAATATGCTATGACTCTCCAGAATCCTAGCTGTCTGAAAAATCAGTCTACATTCCATGAAGGCTTTTGCATTTGAATTCTTACATGTTATCTGTGTCTCAAAGGGCAGTTGAAGAATTAAGTTTAAAAAGTTGAAAGGAACACAATTTTAAAATAACCAAATACAGTTGTTTCTGGCCAGCAAGTTTTAGCATTACTAAATTAGCTTTCTCGCTATTTTTCCACATCCCCTCCGGGTTCCATCCTGGCCGCCACCCTCTCTGACTGGATCCCCACCACCAGATCATGCAGGGCAGAGAAGAGGAAAACACAAGAGAAGGAGGAAGACCAAGGACGGAGGAAAAAAGCCAACAGCAACTTTAACTGGGCCAGAACTCGGAGACTGTGCTACAAACACTACATAGTTGGTCATTTTGAAGTGCGTGGAATTTTCTTCAATGTGAAGAGGCAGTAGCCAAACTTTAGAAAATCACAGTTTTCCCAAGACTTATAAGAAAGATAGCCTTCATCATGCGCATGCTCTTGGGATGCTTGCAGGTTGGAACAGATGTTCTTCCACTGATGGATTACAGAACAAAATGCACTCAGGTTTAGGAGCCCCTTGCTCTAGCTACAACGCAAATGAGGTAAATGCTGACTTCCAAGCCACATCTTCAACCCTCCAGAGCACTCTCTACTGCCAGCCCTCTCCCCTGCCCCTGGAGTTCTGTGATGACTCCTTACCTCATTCTCTAAATCTGTGAAGGACAAGAAAAGGCACGTAGGGGTCAAAATATGTTATGTGTTAAGTTCTGTAGTAAGAAACATGGACTGTCCCTTTAGGGAAAACTACAACAAAATTTTTTATTTGTTTGTTTTCAGTCCTGGGATTAAACCCAGAGCCTTATACCTGCTAAACACAGTCTCTACCACTGAGTTATACCCCAGCCCAACAATGGGTTTTTAGGTAGAATATAAATGGGCTTGGAAGATTTATTTAGTAGATTTATTTTCAAACACAGTTTGGAAGACGCTATTTCTTTCAAAATAATGCCTAAGAGTATGTTAACACAAATATCTCAAATTTGGGTTTTAAAAAACTTGATAAAATGTCTTTATATTCCATTTGGAAAATAAATTGTACAGGGAAAATTGGAAACCTCTACGGGAAAAAGGAAAGAATTGCAAAATAGGCATGGTCTACCAAATATTAAACTTATCGGCAACTTACTAGATCCAAAAAGATAAAGTATCTTGCTTAATGTTTATTCAAGTTATAGGCATCCTAAAAGACAGTCCAGTTGCAAAACCCAACTGATCACCAAGCCCTGTGCTGCCCAAAGGTTTCGCAAGTTACCTTCACCGTCTCTGTCTTCAGGTTCCCATTGGCAACTGCTTCCCTGGTGAAATCAAGGACTATGACTAAGAGTAGGAATCAACACCACTGGGGCACTGGCAAGATTAGTCCTGGCAGTAAAACAACACACACAGGGCCCGGGGCAGAGCAGGCACGAGGTAGATTGATGAGCTACACACTGTTCGGTGAGGCTCCTTCCGGGAACGGGGAGTCATGCAAACTCAAGGCTGGAGCTCAGAAGAGACTCCAGGCTCTGGACAGGCCGGCGCACCACCATGGGAGCTCTGGAGAACTTAAGCTGAGTTGAGATGAAGCCATGGTGAAGTAGGTAGGTCATTAAAAGCATGTCAGAGGTGAGCCCAGAAACAGAAAAAAGCCCAATCAAAGAGACTCTTGGGACAAAGTGACAAATTCAAGTCCAAGAGACACACAGGAGAGAGGTTTGTGGTGACTGGTAACCCGTCAGGGAGAAGAGGGAGGTCCACAGGATACACAGCTGCATGGGCTGTGACCCAGCCCTTGGACGAAGTTGATGTCCTTCGCAGGCACAGGAAACCCAGGAAAGTGGGCAGACGAGAGGGAAAGGTGACTCCTGAGACCGTGACTGTGAAAAGGCTTCTGAGAATCAGAACTGCTGGCTGTGAAAGCGTGCTGCTGGGAGTATCACTGTGTTAGGGGATCCCAATGAGAAATCTTTAATAATAGCAATAATTTCCTAACTCAGAGAAAAGATAGTAATAATAGAAAGGACTTCTTTTATCTTAAACTCTTTTACATTTTCTTAGATTCTAGATTCTGGTTTTGCTTTTTAAAATAACTGTGGCCAAGATAAATTCCATTCTTACTGACTGTTTGAGATGGAGGTTTCCAGAAGCAGGCTAAGTCAGAGTTCTGTCTGCAGGACATCTGTTAAGGAACACCCTTAGGAGCAACACTTGCAGAAGGGACAAAGTGAGGCAGAGGGCAAGGGCAAGGTGGGTCTGCTGACAGCCTTGGACAGCCCTCCAAGAATCTCTGGAGCTAGAGTAGCCATCAGAGTTGGCCCACAGCAGGCGGAAATGGCCTTTCTTTATGCCCTCCTGAGTAGGCCACTGGATAACACTGTTGGGCAGGTGTTTTCCTGGAGCTAATGCCAGCCCTGGTGACTAAACTTGTCCGCCAACCACTCCCCAGAGCCAGCCAGTACACTCCTCAGTGCGGGGGGATCTGAGCGGGGCACCTCCACCCCACAGAGTGATTAAGAGTCATCTGTGTTCTCCACACCTCAAGACTTGCCAAGGACACTGCTAGGAGATCTACTGCCCTAAGCAAGCCCAAGAATTCTCCCTCTCTCCATTCTTTAGGTTAACATTCACTGAGCAGATTTTTGTATCAGGCACACCTTTAGCCACTGAATCAATAGAAAATGACATAGAAATGGTTTTCATCGAAATTTTAATATAATAGAAAGTCTTCTAAAGGAAAAATAATCAGACAATTAAACAAAGGACTTTCCTATAGAAACGATTTCCTTTCACTCTAAGGGAAGGGAGTTGGGGAGTAACTGGAAGGAGTCCCTTTATAGAGTGCCCAGAAAAAGCTACTTGGCTCTTGGTCCCTTGTTTTCAAAGTCAGCAGTGCAGCATCCTGTCCCCTCTCTGACCTTCATTCCTGCCCTTACATGCTCTCATCTGACTGTGGTCCTCCCGCCTCCTTCCAGTAGAGGCCCTGTATTTCTATTTGGCACACAGGGATGGCGTGGGATCATCTCCCACCTTGGGACCCTTAATCCTATCAGGCAGGCAACACACCTGTAGACTCTGGGGATTAGGCTATGGACAGCTGTGTGGGCGACAGCACTTAGCCTACCACATTGAGTTGCTCACCTTTAAAACGGGAGTAACAGGACCACTTTGAATAGTTGAGAAACATCATATCAAGTGCCAAGAGAGCTACCTGGCAGAAAGAAAATCTGCAACGAATATTAGCAGCTCTTTTTACCGTGCATACTTCTTCATCCCTAGTGTTCCTGCCTTAGTCCCATTCCTAAATGTCTCAACCGCTCCCACAATTATCCCTTTGTCTTCAGCTTGGCCCCTCTGCACACCTCCTATACCCCCCCAGTTTTGATCCTCCTTACCAACACTGAGGAGAACCACATTACTCACAATTTTGCCAGGCACTGTAGCACACACCTGGGATCCAGCACTCTGAGAGGCGGAGGTAGTAGAATCAAAAGTTCGAAGCCAGCCTGGACAGTTAGTCACTCAGTGAGTGCGTTAGCTACATATCTCTCATTGCTGAGACAAAATACCTGACATGCAAAGATAAAGGCGGAAAGGTTCATTCTGCTCACAACTCATAGAGGTTTTAGTCCACAATCAGCAGACTCTAAAGCAGGGCGCCTTGGCAGAGGGGCAGTACAGAAGAGAACTAGGCCATGGCAAGCAGAAGACAGCAAAAGCAAGCAAGGAAGGGAGAAGAAGCCTCTTTCTGTCCCTTACATTGTATCCAGGGCACCAGGATTAGTGTGGTGCCAAACCAATCAGTAGATTGATTTAGTAATCACCCACCCCTAATCCTAGCATTGCACAATGAAGCGATCACATACTTTAGATCCAGCCACCTATGACTGCATGAAGCTTTCGGTGGACATCTAGACCCAAGCCATAATATTTCACCTCTGCTGCTCTCCAAAGATTTATGCACATCCCTTTACACAAAAGGCATTTAGTCCATCTCTTATAATGGCCAAAGTCCTAGCAGTTTTAGCATCGCTAAAAGGTCCAAGTCCCAAGTCTTCTCTGAGATTTAAAGTAAGCTCTTAGTTATGAGCTCCTGAACAAATGAAAAGAAAGTTAAACATGTTATTACGGTTGATACATTGTGTCAACTTGGAGAATCTAAAGGTTTAACTGAGTAACTCAGCAGGAAGCCAAGGTGCTTACCTTGTATACATCCTGAGCCAATAGAAGAGGAGGGCATGGAGATTATATGAGAGCTGCAGGTCCTCCGCACGGGGGTAAAAGATTTACAATATAAGGGAAGAAAAGAGGCTGCTGGCCGCCGCTCCTCCCTTTTGCTCTTGTTGTTTTTGCTGTGTTCTGCCGCCATGAACGTTTGCCTCTGCCATGCGCCACTCTGCCTCAGAATCAACCAAGTATGGACTGAGACCTCCACAAACTGTAAGCTAAATAAACCTCTCCTTCCTTCGTTTTGGGCGTTGGGTATTTTGTCTCAGCAACAAGAGAAAAGTAACCGGGACACATGTCCAACATTCAATGACACAAGATGAACATTATCATTCATAAGGAGATAGAAAGGAATGAGAACAAAGCTAGTCCAAAGTCCGGCAGGACAAACATTAAGTCCTGTAGGTCATGTCCCGCATCTGAAGCAATCTGTGCAAGATGTGAACACCAAAGGGCCTGGGTGACTCCACTCACACGGTAGTGATGGTGATTGTAGCTCCTATGGTTTCTCTCTTGGGCCAGCTCCACTCCCTCCTTAAGGTTTTCCTCAGATGGTCCATGTTCCTGGCTTCTCCAAACTTCTGCAATCTCCACTGCACCTTTGGCTTCACATTCACACTTTCACACTGCCCATCTGGGGCACACTGCCTGGCCTCCCAAGACTTCTTTTGAAATTTGGGTAGAAGCTTTCTTGACCCCACAACTCTGTACACACCTAAAATCAGCACCATCAGGTGAATGACATCAAGGTCTGCTTCCAGCTGGAACAATAGTCATAGGAGTCAAGTGCCTGGACTGCTGAGCCCTGTGAGCTCAATTCCAAGGAACAACTTCACTGGGTCACTTCCATTTGGAACATGATGCTCTGGGGTTCTCTTCTTAAAGAAAAGTCACCTTTGCAACTCTGACGCTGTGAGGATTGGAGTTCTGCTGGTTCTTGTGATGTCCTCAAGCCATCTTTTCTGTTTTCTTCTGAAATACTTGGCTTTCCTTTCTAGTCCTTTTAGTGACAAATTTCTCCTCTGTCCCATCTTTGCAGGCCCAAGTCTACTAAAGCTTCCTTTCTGGCAAAATTCACAGTATTTTGAGTCATTCTGGTGGGCTCTTTGATCTTGATTCTCAACATATATCTGGCTAAAAGCCTCTGACAGTAGCCATGGCATGGCCTCAACATTAGGCTGCTTTGAAATTCCTTCTGCAAGGTTAGTTAGTCCACTGCACTTAATCCCAGTCTCAGGAAAAGTCTCTGGACATGAGCAAAATGCAGCAAACTTTCTGCCAAGGCATCACACACGTGTTCTGGAGAGCAACAGCCAACGCAGCCCTTCTTCCCAGCAGAAACCTCCCACACCTGGTCTTCACTGGCAGCACTTTTATCAGCATTCTGGTCTTCTGAGGTCTAACCAGAATCTCCCATCAAGTACAGTCTTAGGTATTCCAGTGTTATCTTTTCAACTGGCATCTCCAAATCTTTCCAAACTCTTCCCCTTCCCACAATCCAGCTCCAAAAGCTCCTAAACCACATGGTCAGATACAGTCACAGCAGTAACCCCACTTCTCTGGTACCAAATTCTGTCTCAGTTACATTTGTTGTTGCTGAAACAAAAACCTGACCATCAAGGAGGGAAGATTTATTTAGCTCATAGTTTGTAGAGGTATCAGTCCATAATCTGCTGGTTCCAAGGCAGGGTGGCTTGGCAGAGGAGGAAGAGTCAATGGCAAGCAGAAGAGAGCAAAAGCGAGCAAGGAAGGGAGAAGACAAGCCTCTTTCTGTCCTTTACATTGTATCCAGGCCACCAGGATTAGGGTGATGCCAAACCAAACAGTGGTCTGATTTAATAATCACTCACCTTTAATCCTAGCACCCTTGATCCTAGCATTACATCACGAATCAGTCACACACTCTAGATCCAGCCACCTCTGAAAGAGCCCCACCAGTGACCAACCAAATGAGGCCTGTGGGGGACATCTAGATACAAGACATAATAGCCGAGAGCCTGTTTCAAAATAAAAAATAGAACACCAGCTGGGGATGTAACTCAGTGTGAAGGTTCTGGGTTCAATCCCCTATACCGGCTCCTGCAAAATCAATTCATCTACTCATTCCTTCAATAAATATGAACAGGATGTCTATTACAAGCCTACACACCACACATCTGCAATTATCTTTGTGTCCAGCTCCTCTGCCAGCTATGTATCTTAGCCAAGTACTGAAACTTGTCATCTCCGCACGCAGCACTCTGGACTAAGCAAGTGTGTGGGGTTGTCTAATGAATGATGAGTCCATTTGTAACGTTCTATACAGTTCTATGACTACGAGAATGGAAGCCCTATTGCATTCTCATGAGAACATGTTCTCATTACTTGTATAGCAGCTGAGGGCTATAAACATTTATAACTGCATGTCACTGCATCCTTAAGAACACACCTGGGCCACCACCCCCAGGAACCTCCTAGCCAGAGCTGAAGGGACAGAGAGTACAACTGGGTAAAAGAGATGGCTAAGCAGTGCACCATGCATTTTGTTGCAACTTTTGCAAAGGACACCAAGTGACTCTGTGATGTTGCTCCCATTTTGGTTAAGATATATTTTCTCCCTTTCAATGCAATTTCACTTACTCTCCACCACCAAAAACATTTAATTAAAAAAAAGGAAAAGCAAGATACTGAGAAGGGCCCTTCTCTGCACTCCCCATTGGAGTGTCTGCCAAACCAATTAATACCTCTGAATGTTATCTCCCTGCTATGTTAATGTTATGTTAATAAATGCAATTAAGATAACATTCAGGAGGTGTTAATTGGTTTGGCAGATGTACATGAATAAGAAGCACAGATATTTTGCTTTTCCTATTTATGGAGGCAGGAAGTGACACAAAGTTGGACAAAAGGAAACTTAATTTGCCTCCAGTCTCTTTTGATACAATTTAGGCCTTTTCTGTTAAGTAATATATGGGATTTTTTTTAAAAAATGCTAATTTACATGGTATTACAAAGATGAAGTGATTATCAAATGTTGCAAAAACACTGAATTTGTCTCTTACCACAGGAATTAACTACATGATGTTTACTCCTTAAAATGCTATATGTGCCATATGAGCTATACTATACATACACACTTTGAAAACTCCATAGCATATATGTAAATAGGTTATATGCTAATCTAGGAAGCAGATTGTTCCAGAGGACTAAATTCTAGACTGTTCTGGATATAATTAGTTTTTAAATACATCTAGCAATTTGAGTTAATGGTTCTTTTATTCTAACTTACCATAAGAGCTTTTACTTTTTGTAAAAAAGCTTTTACTTTTCGCATTAGAAATGTCACACACACCAAGTAAGGTACGTTGTTTTGTTGTGTGTGTGACATTTCTAATGCAAAAAGTAAAGACTTTCTACAAAAAGTAAAAGCTCTTATGGTAAGTTAGAATAAAAGAACCACTGTTTATTAATAAGGGTTGTTGTGCGGAGAGGATAAAGAGAAGGAAAAGAAAGACCAGACAGTATTATATTTTTTTGTTTAGTGCAAGATTGAAGTCTAATTTTACAAATGTGAAAATGTATCTGAAATTAAAAGGCTAGTATGTATTGCATAGAGAAAAAAGTAACAAACTAGACAGAACATAGTCACTGCTCTATTTCAAGTGGATTGTTTTGAACCATTATCTGTTGCATGGAGAATTTACCAACCCCCCAAGAAATAAATCACGTGTTTCTTCCCTAACTGCTCATCTGCACCAATTGTCGCTTCACCACTTTTTCTCAATGACATTTCCTTGGATCTTTCATGTAGAATAAAACAACTGTGACTATTCATAGCTTTCAACACGAGGGTGTTGGTAATTTCTTAAGAGATGAGGGGTTATCTGTTGGTTTCCAGGGACAATAAATTGTTAAATAAAGATTGTTACAAAATACCCTTCTAATCTGTGTGCATGTGTGCATTTGCAATATTTCCATTAGATAGAATCTTCATGACTTAGATTCTTGAGTTTTTATAGTCCAGGCACCCCTCTAGGCTAAGGTAGAGGAACACTCCCAAATGTAGTGACAATGGCTTTTATTTTCTCTAGGGTGGCAGCAATGCCTTGACTCAGATTCCATGCAGAATCCACTTCTAGATCCTACCACACTGCTTGGGGAGTGTTGCTTACTCTGAGCATCTTGCTCTACAGTGCCCCCAGAGCTTTTGGAGGCTTTGAGGAGGTGGCTGTCTCACGGGTATGTGGTGCTAGTATCATAGATGTATGATGCTGCACTACTACACTGATGTGTTTACAGCTGGCTGTGATGTGGGCAGGCGGGTTACTGTGGGTATGGCCTTCTTCCTTGATGGCTCACTGTTTCCTGCCTGCCCTGCCGTGGACTGTTGCTCCTCTTCCACGTCCCTGTACCATGCTGCCCTGCCTTGCAGCCAGCTGATGATGGACTGAAACCACTATAATCTGCGAGCAAAAAATCAACCTTTCCTTTTTTAACTTGTAGGTGTCAGGGATTGTGTCTCTGCAATGAGAATGTATGATAGTTACACTTTAAAGTTTTCCTGAGTAAGATTATTACATTTATGTTCTGTGGCAGAAATTGAAAATATATATATTCTATCTGAATGTTAAGGACTCAGTTGCATCTCTCCAAACTTCCTATGATGAAGCCCTACCCCGTAGGACCTGAGATTCCTCCTGTATTTGGAGAGAGGGCCTTTAAACAGGGGTTAAGAGGCCATCAGGCTGGGTCCTAACCCTATCTGGCTGGTGCCCCTAGGGATGAGCGGGCACAGAGGCAAGGCCAAGTGAGCACACTGCAGACCACGCCATCTACACCCCTGGGAGCAAGCCCTCAGGGGTACATGGTCTGCTATCACCTGCCCCTGGAAATCTGCCCTCCAGAACTGCAGCAGGGTGAGTTTTCAGTCTGTGGCACTTTGTTAGGGCAGCTTGTGAGCTATTATTTACATGAGTGGCTGTCATTCTGAAAATGATGCCCCATGGCGTGCCACCTGGGCACGCTGAGCTAAGAAGCACCTTGGAATCTCTGTGACCATGTCTCTCCCAGACCAGGAAGGGGTTTCTCGGAAGTTCTCCTGAGGACTACTTCAAGTCCAAGTCTTCCACAGAAGAAAAACCAGGGGTGACACCACACTCGAGAGCCCAGGCAACTTTGCCCCACACTGTTGTCTGTTTTTCAGGTCCTTAAAAATCACCGACTCTCCCTCTACACACACCCAGGGCGCTGCTTTCTGCTGCCCTGTGAAGAGAGAAGTGAAGCTTCAACCGTCTGATCCTTCTTCGAATCGCATCCTTTGTGTGACAGCCATGTGCTCCTCTGCTCATGAATTTGTCTGCGGTTCTTCTGTTCATCTG
Source organism: Dinomys branickii (assembly GCA_004027595.1). NCBI lineage: Eukaryota > Metazoa > Chordata > Mammalia > Rodentia > Dinomyidae > Dinomys > Dinomys branickii. Next base: position 69,259 of record PVLD010002739.1, on the reverse strand, counting down.
TCCCTCGTCGAGTTTCCTTCAGCCCACTCAGTTCTCAGCCCTCTTAGGGTAGAGCTGCCCGGAGTACTATGTTTAAAAGGGTACCTGGCTAAAGAGAGTGTCTTAGCATTCAGGAGGCTGAGGCAGGAAGGTCAAGTCGACCATGGGCAATTTAGCTAGATCCTGTCTCAAAAAAAGGAAATAAATAAAAAGGGCTGGGGATGCAGGCTGATGGTAGAGCGCTTGCCCAGCATGTGCAGGACCCCCAGATCCACCCCCCTGAGCTACTACCATGTTCCTTAGCTTTTGGGAGAGAATGTCTGTCCTACAGCCAACTTTACCTATTAGTAACCACTACACTGCAACTGAAATGAGTTAAAAACCCAGAATAGCTGCTTTTCTTGCTAAGAAGCAAAACTTAAAACTTGATGATATTCAGCATTAGCAGGAAATTGATATTTTTATGAATTAATAGATCTCCTTTGATGATATTCTCCTTTTCATTTGTATTTCTGGATAACACCCCTCTTAGCTTCATTTCTCCTTCTGAAGGACAGCCAGCATCCCTGCCTGACGAACTCAAGGCCAAAGTCAGAAGTCCTCCCCTCGGGCAGCGCCCAGCTCACCGCGCAGGCCCAGGCCCTCACCCGCGTCCTGCACCCTCTGACCCGGCAGCGCACGGCCCCTCCAGCAGCAGCACAGCTCCCTGCAAAGCACACCCGAATCAGGCCTGCGCCTCTCCTCCACCCCAACGCCTCTCTCTCCTAGTCCAGCCACAGTGACTTCTCACCCACAGAGGTGCCAGGTCCTAAATCATCTGCCCTTCCACCTGGTCCCTTTGTGTGCTAGTTCTCCCACAACAGCCAAAGTCATGAGGGTTTTAGTAGAAACTGGATCGCTTTGTTTTTTGGAATTTTTGTTGTTGTTTGCTTGTTTGTTTGTTTTGCTGGCACTGGGGGTTGAAAACCAGAACCTTCACACTAGGCTGTGTCCCAGCCCTTTTTTATTTTGAGTCAGGGTCCTTCTACATCATTAAATTACCCTGGCTGGCCTCAAACTTGGCAATCCTGCCTCAAACTCCCAGAGCGCTAGAATTACAGGTGAGTCCTGAGCCCTACCTGATGCGTGTCTTCAGGCTCTTCCTGGGCTGTGTCATACGTACATTAGCGTGCTCCCACTGCCTGAAGCAAGCACCACACTCTGGGTGACATAGCAGCAGTTCTGGGGGTGACAATTCTAAGATCAAGGTCCCAGTTAGGTGGTTTCTACATAAATACCCTCTTCTTGAGGATTTCTTCCTTTCCCTTTTCTTCTATATGTGCTGAGGGAAGGAGAAAGGGGTGGTGGTAGGAAGAACTGGTATTTTCTCTTGGTATAGGAACACTTTATAAGGATATCTGTCTTATGGGGGTAGAGTCCCACCCTAATGACTTCATTCAACAGTAATTACTTTCGTCCTAAGCCCCTTCCCTCCAAATACAGTGGTCCTTCAGTTCATGAACATAAGTTGTTCTACAATTTTTTTCTTTTTTTTTGAGACATCGTCTCACTCTGTAGTTCAGGCTGCCTTAAACTCACTATGTAGCCCAAGCTAGCCTCAAACTCATGGCAATCTTCCTGCCTCAACTTCCTGAATGCTGGGATTATAAGCATGCACCACCATACCCAGCTTATTCTACAGTTTCAGGAAAGAAGGCCAGGTTTGCATTTGTGTGGGAAAGATGACTACAGCTGTGCTTGTCACACAAATGTAGAATTTGCAAATAGAAATGAAATTCTGCCAAATGCTTCTGTTTGTGAACCAAATTGTGTGTAAGCAAAAGCACTCATGAACTGAGGTATCACTATAGCCAAACTGGGGGTTTGGGGTTCAATGCATGAACTGGGCGTGCAGTACAGTCAGCCTATCACAATACGCTTCCCCAAGGCAGACAGACAGACAGGCAGACAGGCGAGGTGGAAGACTATCTACATTCATTACATTTACCTCAGTGAATTAAACTTAAGGAAGCTGCTACTGGCAATTTCCCTTTTAATAGCTGTGCCTTCCTCACCCAAAACCTCTCATTTTATCAGTCATGTTTTCAAAAACTAATCTTCCTCAATTGTTTTTAATGAGTATATGAGTCTAAATACAAAGTAGTAAAGTCAGTTCTAAGATTTCATCATATGATTTACACAATGTGATGGAAATTATGATTATATCCATTTCATAGTCTTCCGTCTTCATAGCCAGGAATAAGTATTCTATAATCATAAAAAATTTGGCCTTAAAATGTTTCAGAGATGAAATCAAGAACTTTATTGCCCAAAATTTTAATAAAAGGCAAGTATCTTTTTAAAAACCAAAATCTTTTATTTAAAATTATGTAAGGAGAAAAATGGTATTCTCATATCCTTTTCACTGGTCAAGTTTCATGTAATAAAAAAAGTCAGTTCTGAACCATACTGTGCATTGGAGCCATCCTATTTCCATTTTATAGTCAACTGGATAAATTTCTTTTGATTCTCCCTCTCAGAACTTTGTCCTTTTGAGGCAGGCAAATGACTTTGCCCAGCAGTGCTGTCTCTTCCCTAGCAATCTGCTTCAGTCTTGTTTTGGCAGCTAGCACGACCCTGTGCTGTGGACTCAGGCTCTTGTGTGTGGCTGTGCAGGGGTGGCCTGTCTGCCTGCATTGCTCTCCCACCTCCGATCAACAACCTTGTCTTGTTGCCAGTTCTCTGTTGCAGCTTTAATTGTTTTACTCCTTTCAAACCACTTGAGGGAAAACAAAAACAAGGTCCATGAAGAACAGTCTTCCTTCTGGTCTTTGCTGCTGGCCTATGAGTGTTTCAATTTCTTTCCTGTAAACTATTTTTGGTTTAAGAAGTTCTACCTCCTTGTCCAGCCTGGAAAAGTCAAGATCAAGGCCCACTGGATGTCCTACAGGTGTGACCTGCTGAGGCCCTTGGGTTTCACAGGGGACAACCCCAGGGTTGAAAATCAGGACAAGTCCTAATCCTATTGTATCCTGACTAGAGACCTGGGACCATCACTGAGCCAGTCTGTGATGTAGTTTCTTCACTTACACTAAAATGCAGTTGACTGTAATACCTGATTTTCAGGGTTATTTTATGGATTAAATTAATTAGTGTACATAGAAGTTCCTTGAGAAGTGTCTTACTCTGTCTTCACTGCTGTAACAAAATGACTAAGACTGGGCATTTCATAAAGAGAAGTTCTGGGGGGATGAGAGCATGGGGTTGACATCAGTTCCCGGCGAGGGTCTCAGGGTGGACATCATTGCACTGCAGAAGCAGGTATGAGAAAGATAGGTCTCCAAGCAAGACAGGTAGGGAGAGCACAAACTGAGGAAACCGCAGCCGTTGTACAACTTGTTCTGGTAGTAGCCAGCCCAGTGCTACAGGAGCAAGAACTCAACCCTCTTGGGCAAAGCACTAACACCCCTTCATGACTTGCTCGCCTCTTTAAGTTTCCATGTGCTGAGGCCACAGCATCTGGCCAAGATACACAGCAGTTTGCTTGGGGACCATACGAAAGTCGTAGCAGATCGTACAATGCAGGAGCAGTGCTTTTTGTCCGGTGCAGTAAATGTCTCTTTAGTAAAGAACAGGGGCGGCAATGCGGCACAGGGGCTCAGGCACATGCCGCAACCAGAGCTCCGCGAGGAGAGATAGCCTGGATGAGGAGCATGACAACCGCTCGGCTCCTGCCCACAGCCGCACCTCCGAAGACACCCAGTGTTGCCACATCTCTTGATGTTTCCAAGAAAAGCCAGAAAACATGATGATTTATATGTAAATGTTCCAATTTTTAAATGCTGACAACTAATTTTTAAAAGCTGTATAAGTGAACAGAACAGTACTTGCCTACTAGTCAGATGGGTCCTATATGTCTCCAATGTGGTCTAAAATGTGCCACATACACCAGTGGCCCTAGGGAAGGAAAGAAAACATACAGTGTGCAGTGTACCACCTTGACCCCTCTGAGAAAGGACATGTGCCCAGCTGTGGGGTCACCATCCGTTTCATTACTGCATCTACCACCGAGCTGCACTGCCCTTCCTGGGCTGTTCCTTGCCAGGGATGGATAGGGGCCTTCTGCCAGAAGGCCTGGCCATCTCACCCCAATTTGGAACAACAACTCTGAGGACCGTGCTCTCTCCAGAGTGCTTCTCGGTGTCAGTGAGGCAGCCGCTGGGTTTGCATGACAGACTGACATCCCACTCAGTCTACTCCTGTTTCCTTCTCCTTTTTGCAGGTGATGATCCAGAGGCAACTCCTAGGGAACATCCTTGTACACTAAATTTTGTCTCAGAACTAGATTCCTGGGTAATGTAACATGCAACACAGTCCTTGATCTCACAGGACAGTCCATATGATAAGCCAAGTAGGCAAATGATTCCACTGTCATGTGAGAAGAGTTAGGACAGACACAAACAAAGGCTACGGGAAGGGAGGAGAGGGTCAGCAACTCAACCAAGGAGGCTCAAATTAAGTCTTCCTGGAGTGGACATCTCCAGGTGACATTTAAAGATTCTTAAGCAATAGCCAGATAAAGAAAGAGGAACTGGTTTTTTTAGGCAAAGGAAACAGTAAAGTCAATAGCTTATGGATAACCAAGAAACAGAGACCTGAGCCAGTATAGAGACCCATGAGCAGTTCGGTACTAATAGAACCCAAACTGTAACTTGGAGATTGGCATGAATAAAGGTGGGGAGAAAAGTATTATCTTAAAAATATGGCCTTGACTCAGTCTGTAATGTGGACTGAAGATCTTTTCCTTCCAACTCATTGTACCTTTATTTTCTCTTTCCTCCAAAAAGTTTTCTATACCAGACATTCATAGAGCTTAATTATTTATTCAAGGCATGCCAGAAGAGGTTTCATGTCCTATCATAACGAAAAAATCTAGACAAGACCATCTAACTCAACATCTCTGCTTGAATGGCTCATAGGAAGCACAGACTCAGCATAAACAGCAAGTTCATTACCTGATTCTCCTGCACCTCACCTCATCCTTCTGAATGTTCTTTCCTGGTGAATATTACACTGCCCCTCCAGTTGCTCAAGCCGCCCTGGGCATCAGTCTTGAGCCCCTTCTCTCCCTCCCTCTCTGAGTTCCATCTTTCAGTGTGTCTCCACGAACAATCAAAAGCTGATATACTGTGCATCACTCCACATTTACAGCCACATCTTCAGCTCCGTGAAATCTCTTAACGAGTGGCTAATTTGCTTCCAGGCTTAACCTCCTTTCAAGTGCATTCGCGAAACAACTACAAGATTAATTTTTCCCAAACACACCTGATCAGTGAAGCTATAAAGTCCTCTAGGAATCTCCATTACCTGACCACTGATTTCACCTTCTGCTTCCCCTACACCACATTATTCGGAACTCTTCTAGCTCTTTCTGCTCTCTCTTGCTTCTAGAACCTGGACATATAGTCTGAAACTATCTTTCCCTGGCTGTCTCTCTTCTTTTTCCTTTTACCTGGTAACAATTATTAATCATTCCGGGCTAAATTTAGGTGCTGCATTCTCCAGAGAGTTTCTGTGATCTTCCCACCTCTACGATAAGCTAAGTGCCTTGTTTGTAATAATTTTATTATGGTACCCATCAATCTGTACTTACTTCTCTAATCTGGAAGTGACAGTAGAAGACAAAGAACATGTCTACTCATCCCCAAATTTCCAATGGTTAGCACATCTATCGCACAAATATTTTCTAAGTAAATAAATCAGTGAAACAGACTTTACTTCTAAATGCAAACTGTAATCCCTGTTTCAAGAGGAGGCTTATTTCTGACACCAGAAAACAGACTATAATAGGTGGTAATGACCTAAACTAGGAAAGTGGGTGTAGAAAGGGACAGAAAAGAAGCTAGAAGGAGAAACACAGTATCTGCGAGGTAAAATCAGAGTTGGCGATCGGATGTTGGGGATGATGCAGAGACTGTGGTACGGAATGACTGCTGGGTTCCTGACTTGGACACCGCGGCAGCGGTGCCTTAACTGAGTACAGAGTACACGTGGAGGAGCAGGTTGGATGAAGGTCATAAAGATGATGAGTTCCAATGAGTTTGTTCAAGGCACACTGAGGGCTGGCTTTTGGGGAAGGTCCAAAAGGACTGATCTGGTCACCAACATATGATATGGGTAGGAGGAAATACCATAAACAGGACGGGCCAGAGGGAGCAGTTAATGTAAGGAGGAGATCAACACAGTGCCTGGGGACACCAGCTTTGGTGCAGATCATGTTGAATCTCTGCCTTTTTTCCTTCAGACTCTTCACCACCGCTTTCCAGGAGACTGACCTCACTGCACCAATGGGCTCCCCTGCCTTCTTGCTCTCCTTGAGTTTAGTGCATGTGAAAGAGCCGCAGAAGACAGGAGAAAGAAGGATGAAATCATATATTTATTCCCCAGCTCATTCCCTGCTTTGTTCTGCACAGGGTCTCCTGTCTAGGTCCCAGGGTCCCCCTCCCCCCAGCCAGGCCTCATTGTGGTAATACAACCTAAGTGTAACAAGCCTGGGGTACTGTTCCAGCCCTTGTTGCTTCTCCTAAACTACACACTTTTGTACACAAGCTTATTACTACAATTTCCTCAGCTACCCAGCCTGAAAATGCCATTGGTTTCCTAAAGAGAACCTGAGCCATACAAAAGGAATCCTTGGAAAGAAGAGGTAGGCCAATAAATCCGATAAAATAACTGCATTTCTTAAGTAAATAGACTTCTTTGAATGAATAATTCTTCAGATTATTTTTATGGTAGTGGAAATTTAAGGCAAGTGGAACAAAGGAGTAAACGGCTATTAGTTAAGTGACTGCAATGGGAAATGAACTTGGAACCCCTCAGATTAAATTTCAGTGAGGTAAGGTCCAAAAAGCTAAATGTCTCTATATATGAGTCATTGTGGATGTCCATGGTGATGTGGTCTCAGGTTATAATATAACAGCTAATAATGGCAGAGGTGCAAACATGGTAAACTAGTTATGGTGGGCAGAACTGAGATGAGGAAAGCCAGGTAAAATTCTCAGTTCTGATTGCCAAGACCGTGCTTCAATTGCCAGTAGGAAGCAAGAAAGGAAAGGAGAATAGAAGAAAGGGAGAGAAGTAGCAGGAAGGGGATAGAGAGAAAAAGGGGGAGGGAGACGTAGGGAGGGGCGACCAACAGCGGGGTATTGAATATCAAATATTGGTGTGTGTAGCATGGAAATAAAAGGATGTACTCTTACCAACTCAGGGGCCACCAATGTCTTCAAAACAGAGCAAAACACATGCCAGAATTTTAGGGAAAATTCAGCTGCCTGATCTACTGAAGCCACAAATAAGAAAACACCATAGATTTGGTTATATTAAAGATAGGATTTCATCATACATAGATATGGCCTCAACATGAGTCTGAACACATTACAGTTGAATGGTAGTCTTCCTCTGGGTCCTTCACATCATACAATGTAGGCCATGGCCAAGCCTAGCCTACTTTTGCGATATCCCTTCCCATGTGTGCGCACTCCTGGTCATCTTGACTGTGCCACAGTTGTGCCTCACTCCCTAAATAAACCCTATAAAATTTTTTTACTTGACTCAAGGCAGCTGTTGTAGTAATTACAAAGTCCTCAAGAGCAGCTTGTTGCCAGCTTGTTTGGAGAAGTGGCTAGATTGCAAATTTAATTTGTTTTTATATGATTTTGCCAATCAATCCGGCAAGAATGCAAGGGAAAAAATAGTAGGGGCCACTCAAGAACCATTAAAATGTCAACATGTTTGGAAAGAGGCCTGTTCATAATGTGAATATGAAATAATCCTGACGTTGATTTTCAGGTCACTAGAACTTGGTGCTAAGCAGGGCACTAGGACTCTGCATTATCAGTATGGCAAAGAAAGGCAACAGACCGAGGGCTGCAGGCTGTGTGCTCTGTAATCTAAATCAAATCAAGAAAATTCTCACACTTGGAAATAATTCTCAAACTCACTGCTTCTACTGGGCGTGGTGGTGCATACCTATAATCCCAGCACTGGAGAGGCTTAGGCAAGAGTATTGCTTTGAGTTCTAGGCCAGCATGGCCTGCAGCGTGAGTTCAGGGCCAGCCTGTGCTACAAAGCAAGACTGTCTCAAAAAGTTCACTGATTCTCAATTCATTAATTTTTGTAGAATGTTCCTGAAAAAGTCACTTATCCACACGGTCAACAGACACAAGCCGAGCACCTGCTTCTAGTAGGCAGCGCTCACTGAAGCCCAAAGAGGAAGGTCCTTTCATCACCAGCTCCAAGGAATTCGCACCAATCCTTGCTGTGAAACCTTAGATCATTACCAGCAAGTTTTTTCAAGCCAAAATCTGCTTCTGCATGACTTCTAGATATTTTTAGGGAGTGATTACAATTTTGTGCCGTCCACACCTACTGTACACTTCTTTTAAGCAAGGCAAACTAAGTTTGCTCAACTCCTTCTCACACGACCTCATGTCCAGACTCCTCAGAACTTTCTTCACACTCTTCCACATCCATTCACGTCTGCCAAAGGCCCTCATAAAGTGAGGAGGTCAAACTGGGAAATATACACCAGATGTTTCCTAGAAAGGCCTGTACAATACTCTACTTCTACTAATGCAGCTACAATTCACTGGTTTTTGGGGTGGTTGTGGATTGAATCCAGGGCCTTCGTTTTGAGACAGGGTCTCAAAACCCCCAAGCTGGGCTCAAACTTTTTCTTCTGTCTCAGCCCCTAGAGTGCTGAGATTGTAAGCACATACCACCATGCCCAGCTCATCAGCCTTTTTAAAAACACCATTGTCTTCTGTTAAATGAGAATAGTCTTTAGAGTCAAACTCAAGTTTATATTGACTGATGATTTTGTGATCTCAGGCAAGTTGCTTCAGATCTCTGAATAATAACTTCATCTGTGAAGCAGAAAAAATCATTATTTCCTCATGGGTTTTTCATGAGTGTGAAAGTGTACAACACATAGCAAAGCCCTTAGCCTGGTACCAGATATACAGCAATGGCTCAGAAGTTATTAATGATGCTCTTCTCATCACTTCAGTGTTCATACCCACTGCATTTTTCCCACATAGATGGACACTAAATTCGGCACCATCAATACTACATTGAAGGGATTTTCTCCTTGAAACTTAAGGTCTCATGTTTCCTATCTTAACAAGTCAGGTACTTTTATCTTCTCTTCTTAGGTGACTGAGATTTTCTCTCACTTTGCACCTTCCTGCATATCCCCTGGAGACCCAGTCCTCATCCAAGCCATTGATAGTCCTGTGAACAAAGAACTAAGAACAAAGCCCAATGACACCAAGACCTACATGCAGGTTCCCACCGACTTCCACTTTCTCCAGCTGTTGGATGAGTCACAAGTGAGGCTCACTGCATTGACATCCACACACACTCCTTCATCCTCCCGCGGGAGCATCCGAAGAGAAAAGCCAGGCCAGTACAACTGTCTCTGGCACTCTCCAGACCATTTGGCCAGCAACTCTTCACAGGAAAAATAGTATCTACCAAGATGCAATGAATTATATTACTTCCTGCTGCTTACTTCTAGTTACCTATGGGCTACCTCCCTAATAATCTGAAACACACCTCTTCTTCTTTTCTTCCTCCTTTTTTTTGCAGTGCTGGGAATTTAACCCTGGTCCACATTATACAAGAAGTTTACCACTGCACTACATGTTAGCCTTTCACCTTCTTTGTCTTTGCAAAATAATGGTCCCCTAAATATAACTATGTCATGTTTCTAGAACCTGTGAATTTGCTACTTTAGGTGGGAAGAGGATTTTGTGATGAAGGTTAGAGGATTTTGAGGTGGGAATATCCTGCATTATCCAGGCAGGCCTAGTCTAATCACAAAACCTTAAAAACAGAGCACCTTTCTTCACTGTGAGCAGAGGAAAGCCAAGTTCTCTGAGAGAACAGCACTGCTGCTGATTTAAAGGTGCAGGGAAGAGCCAAAAGCCAAGGTAAGTGGGAAGTCCTCAGAAGGCGCCAAATACAGGAAGCAGGGTCTCCCCCAGAGCTCCAGAAGGGAACAAAGCCCTACTAACACCCTGATTATAGCCCATTATTGGCTTCTAACTTTCAAAGTGGCAAGATGATAAGTTTATGTTGTTTGACGCCACTAGGTGTGTGGTGGCCATATGTTACAGCAGCCCAAAGAACTAGTACCTTCTTGTCAGAGGAGTCTCTGTAAATTCACACTTAGAGTTAACATAGATTTTGCTTCCAGTTCACTTTTGGCCAGCTGGGGCTTAATTTAGCCAAGCATAGGAGATCAGTACAGGACTGGAGAATGGTCAGAAAGTATCAGTTACTCTCCCAATAACAAATATCATCATGAATACAGATTGCAAAGAGACATCTCCAGAGCAAAACTATTGTAATTGCTTTAACTACATAATTGTATACATTTTCCAAAATCTAAAATTCATCTAGTTTCTACAGTAACACTTCCAATGCAATTCAGTAAAACCAAGTGAGGTTTTATTGAATATATTCTATCCTTACAACAGGAACGATACTGTTCTGTGGCAGCTACGTTTGGGAGTTAGATCCCAGCTCTACCACTTGCCAGTTTTGTGACTTTCAACAGTTACTTCTATCTTTTAGCACCTCAATTTTCATACCTGAAAAATAAGGACATTTGATGAGATAATCTGTAAGGTTTCTTTATTTCTCTAAATTGCTATGTTCTATCAGAGTACAGAAAAAAAAATGTCTGTTTCCTTGCTGAAGGGTAAATTGACTGAAATACAGCACTTCAATCCTTTCTTCATGCCAGCCCCCTGACATGAAATGCATTCTCATTTTTTTTTTCACTCACAGCCCCAGCTAGTAAAACCCTACTCTGCTTTCAAGACCCAAATCAAACGCCACTTCTCATGAAAATTTCCTTGATCACAGCACCAAGAGTTAATCTTGCTCGTGTGCAAAATACTCCCGCTCGTTACTTGCAGGTTTGTCTCAGACGGAGCTATTGTTCCATTGTTGCACGGTCTTGCCTCGCCAACCAGACTGCAGCTCCCTCAAGGTGAGACCGGGCCGCTGTCTGACAGCAGTGAGTGTTGGGAGAGAATCCCGCCTTTCCTCCTATTATAAGGGGAGTGGTGTTCTACTCCGAGGAAGTGTCTTCTAATCCCTTCCCTTCCGCCATCTCAGACTCAATGATACCCATTATCCGCACTTCTATTTTTCTTTAACTTCCAGCCTCAGCCGATCAGCAGCTCAGCTTTCTCATGAAAAATAATTCCCTAGTACACCCGTGCACAGTGCTAGCTGTATACTTGAACCTTCACTGGCAAGTCTCATGGAGCGGAGTCGTTCACATCCATAGTCTCCACTTCACCTTCACTTTTTTTTCTTTGGTGGTACCAGGGATCGAACTCAGGACCCTGCACTTGCCAGGCAGGTGCTTATTCTACTGAGCTATATCCCCAGCCCCACCTTCTCTTACTTGGGCTTCTGTCCACTTCTGTCTGTTTCCACCCATCATTTCAGTTGAACACACTTCCTTGAGGAACACTAATGCTGTCCAGTCACCAGAGCCATCGCACACCGACTGCACTTACCCACCAGGCCGCAGATCCCACTGTCGACTGTGAGCTCCTTCTCGAAACTCCTCCTCCATTGCCGGCCACAACGTTGTCCTCCTCTTTCTGCCTAGCTGTTCGTCTAGTCTCCCAAGCCTCTTATCTTCCTCTTAAACATTTGCCTTCACAGGACTATGTGCCCTCTGCAAAACTTGGGCTACAAAGTCGCTCTGTCCTTCCCATCCTCAAAGCTTCAATTTTCACGTAAAAGACCAAAAATAGACAAGCAGTGTCTGTGCTCCCAGAAGTTTACATGCCTAATGTACAAAAGCAGACAAATGAGCCCTAAGATCATTTCAGACAGTGATACCTGCATCGAAAGAAATAATTAACTGGAGGGAGGTACTTTAGAAAGGGCTTCCAGGAAGTGTACTTGGGGAGCTGATACTGGAACTGAGGGCTCTGCAGACAAGCCAATTTTGAGAGGAGTTAAGGAAAAGCATTTGAGGCAGGGGGAATGAATGAGCAAGGACGTTGTGATAAATCCTGCTCCCTTCCAGAGAAAGGCAGGAGAATGGTATGTGACAGGGTGGGGACAGAAGGCTCTGGTCCGATGCAAAGGCCCTTCAGGTCTAGATAAGGAATTTTAATTACAGTCTAAGTGCCAAGTCTCAGTGTTACTCTGGGTGGGTGTGACAGCCCTTCCGCTGGTCTTCAGTACACCCTTAGGGCGCTGCATGCTCCTTAAAATGCAGGTCTGCGCTGATCCCTTCCTCCCTTAAATGTCTTCAGTGGCTTCTCAGGCTTTTAGGGAAGTCCAGGATCCTCCAAAGGACCCCCAGGGACAGTCATGCTTGGTGTGGCCCTGCCTAGGTCCAGGCCAATCCCTTGTCACCCCACCTCCATCCTCCCTTCCAATAGCACTGCAGGTGCTTTGGGTCCTTGGACACTTCCAGCTCTCCAGCAATCCTAACCCAGGGCTGTCCAGCGGAAAGGTATGGTGAGTCACTTCCATGACTTTTGTACTTTCTAGAAGTCAGGTTAAACAAGGAAGAAAAGTGAAATTAATTTTAAGGGTAGATTTCATTTAGCCCAATGTATCCAAAATGCTACCATTTGTGTAGGGTCAGCTTTTCTCACTGTGGGAATACCTAAGAAAATCAGCTTCACAAAGAAAGGGTAAGTTTGCCTCATGGTTTCAAAGGCTCTGGTGCAATCACATGGCCCTGTGGCTTGGGGCCTGAGGTAGCACAGTACAGGGTGACAGGCGAGGTGGCACAGCAGGCCTTTTAGCTAGTGATAGATGGGAAGCAAAGCGAGAGGAAGGGTCTACAGTTCCAGCAACCCCTTTAAGGGCACCTCAGTCCCCTAATTTTTCTATTAAGCCTCACTCCTAAGAGGTCAACCACCTTCCATTAGCACTGCAGTGATGACCAGGCCCGGAGGACATTCCAGATCCAAACTATCGTAGCACTCTAGTATCTTATCGACACGAAACCTTTATTGTCTAACGTATGGAACATTTACCATCTGAGCAACAGCAAATGTGATTTGTGATTTCTCTTCTTTGCTCTATACTAAACCTTGGAAATCTGCGCGTGTTGTACACTTGAGGCACACCTCCCTTCCTACCAGCTCCATTTGAAGGACTCCATACACACTTACGCACCATAATTACTGCACAAGCCAGAGCACATGCCACTCCCCCCCCTTGCACTTTCTTACCATCTTCTTCATCTCCCACCGCTACACGTCAGCAAACGTCAGCTACTCGTCTTTTACAGATCAGAAAGGCCTCTCCTGACCCCACGCCAGGGAAGATGACTCTTGCCCTGGGCTCCTGGAGCTCACGCTTCTGCTGCGCAGTCCCCACTGCAGTCATAAGCACCCTCTACCCCGCTACAGTCTTCATGAGGAGCATGTGTGTCTGCCCGGGGCTACACCTGCCAGAGCAACTGTCATAAAAACGCTGTGAAGGGTCTAACCGATGGAATCAGTAGAAGGCAGCTTCCAAGAGAACTGAAAACAGTTTCTCACACTACTATTTCCACCACAGAGTCTGCCTACCAGTTGCCGCCTAGTTAAGGGGACGGCACACAGTGTGCAGCATGTGCGGCTGTCTGGTGGAGAGGCAAGGACCGCAGAGACGGGGGCTCAGGCCACCTCAGGGACACACAGCGCACACCTGTTGCTTTTGTGGACTGATGTAATGTAAGTGATGTGTCTGTTGCAAAATTCAAAAGGTATAGAAGAGGAAAGGAAGTCTTTTTCTATCCCTACTTCTAAGTTGTCCTCTCCCTGGCGACAACTGCTACTAGTTTTTCATATTTATTTTCCCCGCCCTCTTCTCATGGCAATCACTGCACAGGCTAATATTTTTTAATTTTCTCAATACTGTGAAGAATGAAAGAACCAATAACCCTTCCTTAGGAGAGACATCTTCCAGACTATTGTCTGCTTTTGGGTATGCTCTAGGGAATTCATGTATTTCTATACTTTAATTAAAATGAGGAAGCAATAGAATTTAGAATCTGAATTCTTTCATCTAAGCAATTATCCTTACCAGGGGTCTTTTCTATTCAAATATTACTAATCATTAAACAGAGTAATAAAGTTCTTTATACTTATGTATCTTTGACCATATAAGAAGTATTAAAATAGCCAAGTCCATCCTCTGATGTGAGGCCTGGATGTTGGGTATTTTTGTGCTCATTTTTAAGACAAAAGACTTGCATGAAAAATGCCTCAACAAAGGGTCAGAGAATGTGAGGCAAACCCATCATGGATTTTTCTGTACATTCCATTCCAGTATCCAATACCTCAACCCCTTGCATGTACCCTTCTGGGTCCAACAAAGCCTTCACAGACTCTACAAAAGAGAAATCAAGGCAGAAACCAACAGAACCTTAGGCCATTTGTCCTAATCTTTCCTGTTCTCATCTGCCTAATGTTTGTCACTCCGAGAGTAAGATAACAGGCTGTTAAAAAAAGAAAAAAAAGAGAACCCTAATTAGCCGTATCTCCTTGTATCATATCAAGAATGAGCTATGAAAATACACTATCAGTTACAGTCCTTTAAAAACTAATTTTAAGCCTTTTAGATGCTGCTTTTGAAGGACACATTTTCATTTTTCATTGGGCGTTTTGAAAAAGTAACTTAGCAGTATGAATTAAGAACCCAAGACTATCAATTCTTTGAATATCTCTGAAGGAAATAATCCTAAACATGAAAAATTTCAAGCATATAAAGATGTTCATTACAGAATTTATAAAAGGAAATAATTATTTAATACCAAGAGTAGTAGTCTAATTTGAAGCGACAGTACTAAGCTTATGAATTAATCTGTAACAAAGCTGACAACCATCTGTCTTAGTCACTTTCTCATCAATCAGACAAAATGCCTGACACCCACAACTGAAATGAGGACAGGTCTATTTCGGCTCGTGGTTTTCAGAGATTCAGTCCTGGTCAGCTGGCTCCAAAGTGAAATGGCATGAAGGAAGCGTCTGCAGAGGAAAGCTCCTCACATCATAGCGGCCAGGAAGCAGAGATGGGAGGGAATAGCTGGGAGGCAAGTTACAGCCTTCCAGTCTGCTCCCAGTGACGGGCTACAACCAGGTCCCCTCCATAGCAAAGCCAGCTGCTAAACTCCTTAGAGAATGAGTCCACAAAATAACATAGCACCCAGCTATCAACCGCCTTCCAAAGCCCCACCTCTGAATACATGAGGTCTCCGGAGAATATTCTAAATCTAAATTCAAAATGATATTATATAAAGCAAACAATGATCAGGTTGGACACAGTGGCATATGGCTTGGAGGCTGAGCCACGAGGATCTCAAGTTCAAAGCCAGTCAAGATCACATAGTAAAATTCTTTCCAAAAAAAGAACTACCAGAATTATGTACTTAGTGGAATATTAGAAAGGAATACAAAGAGAAAGAGCCCCTAAGTCATTAGACCATGGGTGATACTTCTTCTTTTACTATATCAAATACATTAATTAATGTATTTAAAGATGAAGGCTCATGTGGAAAAAATGTAGCCAAAAAATAGGAAGTTTTGGGTATAGAGTTTCAGTTTTACAGAGAATGGTCAGGGAGACACGACAGACAGAATAAATCTGAGAAGAAATTTGGGCCAAGCCAGGATGCAGGCCGCTTGGAGAGCTGGAGAAGAGGCTTGGAAGGCAGTGGGGATGCCCACGTGCAAAGACCCGAGACAGGAAGGTGGTCGAGGAGTGAAGGGAAGTCAGCCTGTAGCAATCTGGATGGCAGGAAGAAGGAAGCTCAAGAGGAGAAGTGGCCCAGGCTGCTTGGAGCCTTGTTTGCCATATGAGATCTTCAGTAGTTACCCTGAGGGAACAGCCTTCAGGATGTGGGCAGAAGAGAGGGGACCAGAACGGTGTGAACTAACTTAGGCTTGAAAGCTTCCTTCCAGTTGCTCATTTGAAAATGGAGGGAGAGGCTGATGGGTTAGGAGGTGATGGCTACAGTCCAGGCAACTGAGAAATGATGACTAGACTAGGAAATGAACAGCACAGGGAGTAAGAATTGGCTGGACTGTGGAATGTTTTGAATGTAGAGCCAATAGGATTTGCAATAAATATGATACAACATGTCCAAAAAGTCTAGTCAAATTAATTAAACCAATGTGTTGACAGACATCACAGTCAATTTGAATAATGAAGTACTAATGCACTTTTGTTATAAGGAATTGAATTTAAAAAGGGTGAATTCCAAGATGTCTATTATAATACATGGAATGATTTTGACCATAAATTTACGGCTATTAGTGGCGGCCAAATCATGATGTTATGGTATCTAATGGTACTACTAAGGCTCCTCCTGGCCCTAGGGATTCTATTTATAGTTCATTTTTATACAATTCTGCAATTCTTCTCCTCCTTACTCAGATTTTTAACTTGAAAGTTACACTAATCTGCTAAGATGAAAAAGGCTTTCTTATAATTGCAAAAGTTCTGTGACTTAGGTTCAACCAGATCTTTTGGGACATTACTCTCCCATAACTGGGCACACTTCTCCCTCCCTGCCACTCATGCAGTGTGTATGACCTCCAGCGTCATCCTCACTCAGCCTCTTTCTTACCCTTCAGCCAAAGGTGACTACTGAGGCTGCGAGGTGCCATTGGGTTTACTTCTCTAGTTGGCATGCCATGGTGTATAGAACCTTCTGTAAGGAGCAAGTTTTCTCTCCTATTGTTAGAGAGTCACCCCTCATCTTACAAACCACCAGAAACATCATCTCACACTCTTAAGACCTGAGACACTTCCATAGGCATATCTGCTAGGCAGATGGACGGTAGAAGTTAGAAATATTCAACCAGAGAAAGAAAAGAAAGAGTCTGAATTCTTACTCTCAACGTATGTGGCCAAGAGTTTCGCTGTAAAGGAGGCATGAGTTTTTCACCACCTGACACTTCATGCTGTATAGTTTCTGCACATTTCTTATCTTTTCTACCAAGTAGGTCAAAAAGAGCTCACATCCTACGTAGCACATCTCCACTGTGAATCATATTACTTACATATTCTCCTATATTGGTCCTTACTAATTTTTTACATAAAAGTATTGACATGGAAATTAAATTGCAGACCTCCTATAGACAAGGATCCTACCATTGTGTCTTCTGTCCTTTGCTAGACATAGAAGAATAAGGTTCAGTCATTATCATTCCTGTGCCCCTGCTGGACACGAAGGGGAGTGCAGCACAGAAGGCTTAGTTCCACATACACACACACAGTGTCCCCCAAAGCCTCATGTGTTTGGAGGGTGATTAGGTCATTAGTAGCTTCATCTATGGGGGAGTTCAATGGCTGGATGTGCTGGAGGAAGTGGGGCCTGGCTGAAGGTGGCTACTGGTGGTGTAACCTGGGAAACTGCACTCTCTTCCTTGGCTCCTCCCTTCTCCCTCTGCTTTCTGGCTGCAGTGTGGGGAGCAATTCCCCTCCACCGTGCCCCTTCTGCCTTGGAGCCAGCTGAGCATGGACTGAACCCACTGAAGCCGTCAGCCAAAATAAGCCTACTCTTTAAGCTGTGGTTGGTGGGTACTACGTCTCTGTGGTGGGAAAGTAACTCAGATGTGTGCACAGCTGAGTGAGCAAAGGGTGCATAACCCGTTTACTTTTCTCTCTCCTATGATCTCTTTGGAGACTTGGCATATGATCTGATGTTCTTTTCAGAATGTTTGCATGGAGATATCGAAACCCAATAAAACTAAAATAAGCTTGCCGATCGATACATGCAGGGAATGCATAAAACTCAAAAAATTTTGACTGAATGAAACAAACGGGACAACGTGAACGTGGTGCTCCCTGCTGACACACAGGCTTTTCTTAATCCAGCTTGCCACCACATGCTCTGTGATGGCTCTATTGAATGATGCAGAACCTTCTTCCATGCAGCCTGTGATAAAGTCATCTGGCCCTCATTTGGTGAGAACACAACTCATATACAGTCACTTATTAACG
Organism: Dinomys branickii; assembly: GCA_004027595.1. Taxonomy (NCBI): domain Eukaryota; kingdom Metazoa; phylum Chordata; class Mammalia; order Rodentia; family Dinomyidae; genus Dinomys; species Dinomys branickii. The sequence continues at coordinate 51,256 of PVLD010002739.1, read as the reverse complement.
GCCTGTGTATTCTCTCTTTAAAATAAAATCATCCATGACAAATAAAGTAACATGAAACATAGACACAAACACAAGCCTTGAAAGTATGTGACAGCTGTTGGTCAAGCTGATCTCAAACAACCCCCAAATATTTTGCCATTTGCTTATTATTATCATCATCAAAATGAAAACAAATTAAATTCTTTCTCTCTCCCTTTTTGAAACAAAGTCTTGCTATATAGTACAGGCTGGCCTTGTACTCACTCCATAGCCCAGGCTGGCCTTGAACTCACAGCAATCCTCCTGCCTCAGCCTGAAGACTTCTGGGATTACAGGTGTGCACCACCATGCCCAGCACCAATTAAATTCTTGTAGAGAACTTGAAGCCCTTTGAGAAAATAGTGCAGACTTTCAAGGATCTTTAAACTAGTCCAAGAAATAGGAATGAAGTTGAAAGAGGTCCTTTGCTTAAAGTAAAAAAATCTGGATCAAAATGTCAGCTCTGAGTTTCACAGGGAAAGGGCCTAGGATGCCTGCCTCATAAACCTGCCAGGAAGACTAAATGAAACCAGAGCAATAAAAGCATTTGTGAGATCATCACTCTAGCAAGTTAGTAGATGCCTTCGCCGCACATCCCAGAGAGCAGAACAGGACAGAGGAAGCACAACCTAGCATGAGAGCACGGAAGCAGGCCTGTCTCAGTCATTTTCTTGCCCCTGGAACAGAACGCCGAAACCTACACTTACTGGAGAAGAGGTTTACTTTGGCTGTGGTGTTTAGAGGCATCATTCCACAGGTGGCTTATGCTGTGGCTGGAAGGGCATGGTGGAAGGGTCTGATGGAGAAAAGCCAGGGAGCAGAGAGATGGATGGGGAGGGAGAGGCGTCCTCCAAACAGGCCCACCTCCTAAGAGCAGGTCAGCTGTGAACCATCGGGGACTGTTCCCTGGAGAAAAGCAGAGCCCCAAGATCTAACCACCTTCTAAACGCATGAGGCTTTGAGGGACACCCCAGATCTGAACCATAACAAGGCACTCGGAAGAAAAGCTGAAATGTATTGTGCAGTAAGCATCGTGCCTAGGACTCTTCCAGCCTTCCTTCATCCCAGCAGGTTGTTCAGGTTTTGCATACAAGTAGAAAAACACTGTTGGATAACTTTTAATGTCAATTACATAAGGATTTATTCTATTTTTTTAAAATAAAAACAACCTCTGCCCTGCCCTCCATTTTTTTAAACAGAAAACATGAAAAACTTTCATTCCAAAAGTATTGATTTTTGGTAATAGTCTCATGCCCTGATCATGGTCATGTGTTAATGAAAGCATATTTGCTGAAACTGGTTACCTGATTTGAAATACAAAACTTGAAAAATGCAAACATGCAAGCATGACTGCAAATATGCAAAGCAGTGTTTTATACAGATGATCCTTATCAGCACCGAGGCCTGATGAAATCAATAAATGAAACAAATTCTGAAACAGATCCAGAAGTAAAGCAAATAAAGGGGCTAATTGTTCTTGGTTTGCTATGAAATATTTTTAGTTTACTTTTAAGAGGTAACTATGGGAAAAATATCAAAAGGCCTGCCCTGATTTATGTTCCATAATTTTTTCCACTTAAGCATTTTGCAATTTTCACCTCCAGGTTCTGTGGCCATTCTTAGATATTGAATGATATTACCTGTACACCACTGCATATTAGGTTGAATTAATGAACTGCAATCTCCAGCCCAGGTTGCTGGGAACACCCTTTGGCAGATAGGGTTGGGGGGGATACATGGTGGAGAGGAGCATTTCACGATCTTACCTAAGACAACACCACTCACTGACTAAAGGACTGCTCCATAGACATGTAGGAGGGGGTTCACCCTAACATCCTACCCCTCATCGCACCACTTGGAGAGACAGCCTCTGGCAGAACAGTCTCCTTGAGAACGGGGAGACCAAACTCATGCATGGTTATGGAGAGGGGCACAGCTGCTGTTTCAGCAAATTAGCAAAAGCAAGACTCAAATAGGAGCCCTGCGGTAGGAAGTGGAAAGGGGACCTCTCACCTCAGAGCTAATCAAGTAAGAGACAAACTGGGAAGAATATGAAGACAAAGTCTCATCAAAACCAACCTAGAAGACAACCTCAGTGACACCAATTTGCTGGGGTTCCTGCCTTCCCAGGGAGGAGAAACTTGAGGTGAAGGCAGGAATTCGCAGAGGTTCCCCATATATGGATTTAAAAATAGGTGCATAAACTATGGTCTTTCCTTAGGGAGTGATTCAGTCATGTTCAGTATATTTTGTCCTCTTTGAAGCCCCAAATTATAAATAAATAAAACCTATAGTTCTTGCCTTATGTCTGACTTTTATCAAAACTTGTTGTCACGATAGCCAAAATCAGGTAAAAAACATTTCTCTGGGTGGTGTGCAAGTATATTGGTATGTCTGTGTACTACATTATTACACTACATTATATACAATATAGTACAGAGTACCTGTATGATATATATATATATGTACTGTACTATATGTGTGTATATGTGTGTGCTGTGTGTAAATATTATGTGTATACACACACACACACACACACACACACACACACACATATATATAAAACACAGAGGGAGGCTGTAATTTTGTTTGAACAGAACCTATCCTTCCTTCTAGCTGCTCCTGTGGTTTGGGGGTGGGGGAGACTACCATAGTCTTATATAACTCCATCCTGCTGACTACAGCCTTTCCCATGACTTTTCCATTTAGTATTTAAAAATAAAATCAGTCCTTCTTTGGTGTCATAACCCACAATATGTGAAACTCGAGGGCACAAAGAGAGACTTGGACAACCAGGAAGTGGAAAGGCAGAACAACATATAGGGAATCTGGCAGCACTTGGGCTCCTGACTCTGGCCTGATTTTGTTTTCCTATTAATCTTCTAGCTGGTGCTGAGGATGTGTCTCAGTGGGCTAGTATGTGCTTAGCATGCACAAGGCTCTAGGTTTGATCCACAGAATCACACAAAATAAATACATTGTTCTTTCCCACAAACTGACTTTCAACTCCTGTTGCTCACAGTATCTCAATATTCTCCCAGTAACTCCTCCCTTATTTCTCAATAAATTCCCTTCAGACTTCATGGACACCAATCAAGGGGACCCTGAGTAATAAAACACTTTGTGGGTCTCGTCTTGCTCATCAAAGGATGCATATGAAGGTGTACTACAGCTAGCAGACTAGGTGTTAATATACAGTTACCACTTTAACAGCTTTGATAGATGGCTTACCATACATAAGGTTAGCCTTAAAGGTTAAGCAGATATCAAAGCAAAAAAAAAACTTGATTCCACATCATTGGATTTCCACCCTCACAGAAGGGCAGTTGCTATGATAGTAGGAAACAGAACTTTCAAAGAGGTTTGGCTTCCTTTCTTTATTATTATATTTTTAAAATCCTTTGCTTCTGAGCCTTGTGCTCCACAGGCAGTGCCGTAAGGGGAGCCTCCTCCCTACTCCATGGCAACGGCTTCCCTTTTCCCGGTCCCTGACAACAGGATCCAATGCTGGGAAGATCAAAGGAGTTGTTTTTATAAAAGATGGGGTTTCTGCACACTGTGCGGGGCACTATGGGGCTGTCTGGCAGGAGGCTGGGCTGTCTGAGACGGCGGTGGTAGGAAGACACAGCGACCCAGGATGCTTGCGGTGGCTCCTCCCAGCCAGCCCGCTCCTTCCAGGGACATCAGCACCTGTCTGCTTCAGGATGGCCCTGGGTCTCCCCAAGGGTCATAGACCTGGCAGCAGAAAGTTGGGGTTTGTTTAGTATTGCCTTTTCTTGAAGATCTTCAAACAACAAGCACCACCACCATCATTTCCCACATGCCTATTACAGAGAAATTAGGGGCCCCCAAGTGGAGAAGACAAATGAGCAGCCCCTTCCTGGGCCCCCAACGTGGCTAGGGCCCTTAAACAACACAAAGACAATCCCACAAGGAACAGATCTGAGCAATGTGTGGCCAGCTGCCCTGTGGGGCAAAGTATGATTTTCAAAAGAAATCTGAAATCTTCTAACACATACACCCGGCATATAATACTGGAGTCCTTTCTCCCATGGTTTCATCATCGTGGAAGAAGTGCAAACCATCACAACAAAGTCAGCGCTGTCCCTTCCTCCTTTCACACAGCATTAGTAATAGTCTAAAGACAGGACTGCTGTTGTTAGTGTGTAGTCCACAACCAATACGCATTCTAATATACACTAAAAAGGCAGAAATGAGAGAGTATTGTTAGACAAGAGGAAGGGAATGATGGGAAGTAGGGAGCGGATATACAGAATGCAGTGGGGGGAGGCATATGATCAGTGTTATATGCCTGTATGAAAACACCACACTGAAAACCAGTATTTTAGAAAATGAACAGGAGATAATAAAAAGAGTTTTGAAAGGCCTCAAAACAAGAAAATACAAAAATTAAAACAAGACCCAGAAACAAGTCCCTTCACAAACAGGTTTGCTGCTGTACCCTGCCCTCCCAAAGAGCGCTTTCCTTTTGTAGCTGAGGTACTAGAGCAAGGACTTTTTTTAATTATTGAAAATATTCGTGCTGAGTATGAAAGCCAAAAGAAGACTTCATCACCTTAATTGTATTCAGATCTATTGGTTAGTATTTTCACTGTTTTCGAGCCTTTCATCAAAGATTTCACAGTATGTAGGAAGAATCTTATAGATTTGTCTTACACATGGGCTTTCCGACATGTTAACAGTGATTTCGGTTAGAGAAGAACGAAAGCCCGATAGTAACTGGAACGCTAAACACAGATTTTTATTCAGGATCTATTGCAATAGGTAAAGATACGTCAGTAAAAAACTGAGCTCAATTCCAAACAGAATATGGCAAAGTGAGGCCAGGCAGCTATGGAGGCGGAAACACTGCTAAGCAGCAGCTTCTGGGCTGTGGCAGACTCATCAGACACTGAAGATGGAGTAAGTGCGAGCAGATACTCAGGGCACTGGACTCCAGCAGCAGGACTCTCACTACAGCTACGTGGTGCAGGTCTGATGAGGACACATGCTGACCCTAAGGTCAAGCAGAGCCCAGTCACTTTTAGCATCCAGGATTCATAAGGGCAGGTGCGCTACTTACTCCCTGGAACACCGTCGGGGAGGCCGCTGGGGGGAGCCTTTCTGGACCCTCCGCAAACACCGCCTGCCTCCATGAGAACCTGTGCTCTGGAGTGCACCAGGTCTGGGTTTGAATTCTTGATTTACCACGTTTGCCGCGTAATCTGATAATTAACTTCTCAGCCTGTTCTCTCCTCCATGGAGTGGGTAGCTAACATCTACCTTTCGGGGTGGCTGAGAGACTTAAAGAAGACAGTTGATAGGAGGCACTAGAGCAATGCTGGAAATGCACAAAGCTAAATAAACAGACACACTGAAGACTGTTTCAGAGCTGGTAGTTCTCTTAAATATCCTTGCTAGTTACAGTCCTGCTTTTCAGAATTTTTAAAATTACTTTAAATTATTCAAAACCTATCCCTTTGTGAGGGGGAGATAAACTAGCAATGCTGAGATTTTTTCAATCAAAACAAAGTATATCTCATTTTTATATGAGACTGCTTCATCGGATTACATGGGAATTGGCTCTGAAGAAATTATCACAAAGAATTTCCGAAAGTGGTTGTCATCTTCCAAGGTAACTGTTAGCTTCAAGTCCACTCAGTTTCACAAAGCAGTACCCCCTCACAGCCGCAGTGATGGCAAACATCTCAAACAGGGCCCCAGGCTCACCATCCACCTGAGGCTTGACACTGAGTTACATCCTAGGCCTGGTTTCTGGTGACACATCTGTAAGGCCTGGACTCCTAAATCAGCTCCTAAGTCACTGTACTGACCAGCAGACCAGCTACCCCAAAGTAAGAAATATTAATTTGTTTGTTTTTATTAGTTCGTGATTGCGGTACACAATGATCACACTCCTCATGAGGAGCTAATACACGCATATAACACATCTCCACTCTTTCTTTGTCCCTTTTCCCTACCCCACCTCCATCTCTTGACCCCCTTCCCATTTGAGAAAGGTCTACTCCCTATTTCCTAGTTTCTTTTATTTTGCCCTCTATATTTTGGGTTTTTCACGTAAGAGAAATCATGTGACATTGAAGCTATGTCTGATTTAGCACACCATTACAGTCTCAAGATGCATACATTTTCCCACAAATGACTCAAAAGGTCATCTTTCTTCATGACACAGTTCTACTTTATTGTGTGTAAATAATTTTCTTTATATGTTCACCTGTTGATGGACATATAGGCTGCTTCCAAGATAGCTCTTATGAACTGTGCTGCTATAAATATGGGTATGTGTGCATCACTGTAATATGTCTTTAATTCTTTTGGGAAGATACCTAGAAGGGGAATAGCTGGGTTGAATGCAATTTTTAGTTTTACTTTTCTGAGTATCACCATAGTAATTTCCTGTTGTTGTAGTAGTGTTCAAGTTGTGCAACAACAACAAACACCGAAATAACACCGAGGATTTGCAGGCAGATTTATTTAACACTGGACAAGCAATGATAGAATCAACTGTTTTGAAAAATGTCTGGCCTTGAAGGCTCAGGGAGAAAGGTTCTTATAGAGCTGCAAAAGCGGAATATAGAAGCAGAGCACTGGGCTGTCTTTGATTGGTTCCTACACATGCATCCCAGTGACCAGCTGTGCATCCTAGTGACCAGCTGTGCATCCCAGTGACCAGCTGTGTATCCCAGGGACCAGCCGTGCACCCCAGTGACCAGCCCTGTAGCCCAGTGACCAGCTGTGCATTCCAGTGACCGACTGTGCATCCCAGTGACCGACTGTGCATCCCAATGACCAGCTGTGCATCCCAGTGATCGGCTCTGCATTCCAGTGACCTGCTGTGTATCCCAGTGACTGGCTCTGCATCCCAGTGACCAGCCGTGCACCCCAGTGACCAGCCGTGCCTCCCAGTGACCGGCTGTGCATCCCAGTGACCGACTCTGTATCCCAGGGACCAACTCTGCATCCCAGTGACCAGCTATGCACCCCAGTGACCTGCTGTGCATCCCAGTGACCAGCCGTGCACCCCAGTGACCAGCCGTGCACCCCAGTGACCGGCTGTGCATCCCAGTGACCGACTCTGTATCCCAGGGACCAACTCTGCATCCCAGTGACCAGCTATGCACCCCAGTGACCTGCTGTGCATCCCAGTGACCAGCTGTGCATCCCAGTGACCAGTTCTGCATCCCAGTGATCAGCTCTGCATCCCAGTGACCAGCTATCTCTAGGAGACAGAAGCAAGCAAAACTACAATGGGAACCACTACCTGGGCAACTAAAAAGCTGAACTATACTGGTTGAGGGGTGGCATTTTCAATTACAGTCGTACTGATTTTCTAGTTGTTGTACTAGTTTACATTCCCACCAATAATGTAGAAGGGTTCCTTTTTCGCCACAGCTTTGCCAGCTTTGTATGATTTGATTTCTTGATGATAGCCACTCTTCCTGGGGTAAAATGGAATCTCAGTGTAGTTTTCATTTGCATTTCTCTACTGGATAGAGATGTTTAGCATGTTTTCGTGTCTTTATTACCCATTTTTAGTTCTTCCAAAACGTGCCCGTTCATTTCAGTTGCCCATTTTCTGACTGGGTCTTTTATTGGGGAGGGGTTATCTAATTTTTGAGTTCTTTATATACTCTAGATATTAGTCCTCTGCTCAAGGCAGGGCTGGCAAAACTTCTTTCCCATTTTGTAGATTGTCTCCTTTGCTGTGCAGACTTTTGTTGATATGATCCCTTAGTTGATTCTTGATGCTCTTTCTTGTGCCACTGGTTAAGAAAATCTTTGCTTATGCCTGTGTCTTCAAGACTTTTACCTATTTGATCTTTCAGTAGATTGTTTTCAATTTAATATTTAGATCTTAGGTCCTTTTGATTTTAATTTAGTACATGGTGAATTATATGCATCCAGATTCAATTTGCATGTGGATAGCCAGTTTTTCCAAGACCATTTATTAAAGAGGCTATCTTTCCTCCTGTGTATGTTTTTGGCCCCTTTATCAAAGATCAAATAGCTGAATGTAGTTATGGTTGTTTCTGCATCCTCTGTCTTGGTCCATTGATCATGTCTGTTTTCTGTGCCAGTACCATACTGCATTTTTAAAAAAATTATTAGCTTTGTAATATAACTTCCAGTCCAGGATTGTGTTGCTTTAATCTTGTTTTTTTTTCTTTTTTGAAATTAATTAATGAATTCATTTATTTTAGACAGGGTTCTGTGTAGTCCAGACTGGCCTTGAACTCAGAGTAATCCTCCTGCCTCAGCTTTCCTCTTGTTACCCAGGATTGCTTTTATTATTCTGGGTCTCTTCTGTTACCTTACAAATTTCACGATTGGTTTCTATAGTTCTGTGAAGAATTCTGTCAGTATTTTTATTAGGATTGAGTTAAATCTGTACATTAGTTTTGGAAGTATGACCATATTGAATGTATTGCTTCTGCCTATCTAGTAATAGGGGATATCTTTCCATTTTCTGATGTCCTCTTTGATTTCCTTTTACAGAATACTGTAGTTTTCATTGTAGAGGTTTTTTGCTTCCTTAGTTAGGTTCATTCACCAGTAGTTAATTATTTTGATGCTATTGTGAATGGTATTTTTTCTTAATTTGTTTCTCAGTGAGTTAATTATTGGTATACAGGAATGCTACTGACTTTTGTCTGTTGTTTTTGTATCCTGCTACATCACTGAATTTGGTTATTAATTCTAAGGGACTTTTGGTGAACTTTTTTGGTTCTTCCATGCAGAGGATCATGCCATCTGTGAGTAATAAAGCTTCTTCCTTTCCCTATACCTATCCCTTTTCTTTCTTTTTCCTGTCCAATTGCTCTCACTAGTGAGAAATATTACCTTCTGGAGCAGCTACTCTTATCTGCAGCCCCAGTATTGCCCCAGTTTACCCCCCGGAAGTCTCCCCGATGCCCCTGTTCTGACAGTCTCCTCACAGAGCTCTCAGGACTCCCAAAGCTCTTCCTCGAATTGCCGATTTTCTCTACAACAGGAGAATCTCTGCGTGTTAATTTAATCAAGTTCTTGTTTTTGCAAACAATAGAAGTGAATGCTGACTAAGTCTCATAGAAGAGAAATTTCTTACACCACTGGGGCTCGACAGAAGTTCTAGAAAGGCTGGACCCCCAGAAGTCATAAATGGGCAAAAATAAGAAAAACTAGGGAGCAGCTAGGCTAGGAGTCAAAACCTTGCCTGGCCCTTCATGCAAGGAAAGTGTTACGACCATCACTAAGTGCTGAACCTTATACCTAAAATACCATCTCAGCACTGTTCATCAGATGCAGCCCCTCCCACTGCCACAGCTGGCAGTCAGTTTGCAGGGTGATAACAGGTCCCTTTGAGAGAGCCTCCAAAAGAATTCAGCAGCCTCAGCTTCTGCCACTGGTGATCAAAAACCAAGTGCACACTGCAGGTGAGCAACTATCTCTGAGCACCACATGCTACCTCTGCCGAGAAGAGGACATCCATTTGTGTAGTACACTTTGGCTCGTTAAATTTTTAAAATTTGGAAGACCTTTCTTGAAAGCCTTAAAGACGTTAAGCCTCTGGGGCACAGTGGCATATCCTTGTAACTCTACATACTCAGGAGGCTGAGGTAGGAGGAACGTGAGTCTGAGGCCAGCCTGGGTAACAATACCGGACCTCATCTCAGGGGGACAAAGAAACAGAAGGAGGGGTGGTGATCAAACATCTGGACTCAGAAATTTCACTTCTCATACCTATAATTAGAATAGGAAACAGACTAGGATTTTTTTAAAAAAAGTCACTGCATTACTGTTAACTATAGCCACCTATTGCTTAATGAAGGGATATACTGTGAGAAATGCTTTGTTAAGTGATTTTGTTATGTGACTCTCAAGTTCTCAAACTCTGACAGAGCCTACTGCAAACCCAGGCGAGGTTATAGTCTTATGAGAGGGCCATCATATATATGCTTTGCTCTCCCCTGAAATACTGTTAGGAAGTGCAGGACTGTATTATAAACAATTAGGAAAAATCTTAAATGTTTAACAGAAGATGACAGTAAAATTATGATATATTTTTTAGAATAGTATATTATGCAACCATTGAAACTTATAACTACATTTGATGAGACTGAAAAGTTATAAAATAAGATATAAACTTGGTCATATTAAAGGCAAAATTATGTATAGAACAATTTCAGTCAAGTGAAAATACTGACAGATAAGTTGGCAGAGATAAATATATTAGGAGGGTGGCCATGCTCATAGCTGGCAAAAGATATGAAAATATTTGTTATTTTTTTATTCGTACTTTTTGCATTTTTCTCATTTTTATTACAAAGGGCACTATTGATTATGCCTTACATATGTTTTCAGAGTGATTTTTGAAATATGTTTTATTTCCTTATAGTCATTACTGATATAACAGTGAATCAATTAAGTTATTTTATTCTAGGTTTTAAAAAACTACAAGTGGTTCTAGATTTTTAAATGCAGTTCTAAAAGTCACCCTTTAGACAACTGGAGCTAGATGAGTATAGATTAGATATTAGGTGATATTAGGGAGTTCTGCTTGGAGATGGTTGCCAAAATACTAGTTTAAACAGTTGCAATGTCTATAATTTGAAATGTCAGTAAAAGATCTACTTTAAGTAGAATGGGGCCAGGGATATAGCACAGCAGCACAGCGCCTGCCTGGCAAGCATGAAGCCCTAAGTTCAATTCCTGGTACCAATAATATAAAATAAAATAAAAATAAGTAAAATAAAATATCAAGAATTGGCAGTGGTAGTGCATGCCTGTAATTCCAGTACTTACGCTGCTAAAGCAGGAGGATCACAAGTTTGAGAGCAACTGAGCTACACAGCAAGACCCTAACACAAAAAACGAAACAAAACATTAATTTTGTATGTATGTATATATATATATGTATATATATATATATATATATATAATATTAAAAATGACAGAAAGTAACTGGATAAAAAGGGAAAAAGAGGGGGAAACGATGCAAATATTAACTGGAAGAAAGACAGCACAGTTATTCTAACATAAAATTAGTGCTTAAACCTGAAAATGTTACTATAGGTAAACAGGAACAATTCCTTTGGAGGAAAAGATTACATGCACCAGAAGATATAATAATTCTGACTTTGTATCCAATCTAATTGTTTTAGTCAACTTTCCTGCTCCTCAGACACGATAGCGACATCTGCAATGTAAAGGAAGAAAAGTTTAACGTGGCTTACATTTTAAGGGAGTTCAGTTCATGGTCAGCTGGCTCCAACCAAGGCAAGAGCATCAGGGCAGAAAGGTGTGGCGGAGCAAAGCTCCTAGTTCACGTCAGCTAAGTGGAGCGAAGCAGCAACACCCAACAGGAAGGGCGAGGGGCCAGAGCTAGTGCCCCAAACCACCCTCTGTGACCCACCCAGTGACATCCAGAAGTATGCTTTACCAGTTACCTCAGCAGCACCCAAGCTAATCAATCTGACGCAGTCAAACTTAACTGTCAAACCAATAACCTAGCCTAAAAATGTATGTAGCAAAACTGAAATAAAATAAATGAAGTTGTTCTTTAGAGATTTTAACATACCTTTCTCAATACATGACAAATAAACACTCAGAATATGCAAACAAAAAATAAAAGGAAATCAGTAAAAATACAGAAGATTTAAACAAGGTTAATAAATGTGGCACCTTTGATAAAAGGAACTCTCCCCCTAATAGCCCAGAAAGTCTTTCCAAATGTGCTGGGGGGCATTTAGAAAACTGATACCCACTGCACAGCAAAGCAAATCTCAGGCACGTTCACAGACTGAAATATCGAGTCTGTTCTCTCAACATCACAAAATTATGATAAAGCATAATTTTAAGAGGTATACAAAGCCAGGCACACTGGTGCACACTTACAATGCCAGCTACTGGGGAGGCTGAGGCAGAAGGGTTAATTTCAAAACCAGCCTGAGCAATTATGAAGCCCGTCTATAAATAAAAACTAGAAAAGAACTAAGGGTGTAGTCAGTGGTAAAGCACTTGCCTGGCGTGCGTAAAGTCCTGGGCTCAAACCTCAATACAAAAAAAAAAAAAAAAAAGCATATACAGACCATTACCAAAAAAGATAACTAGAAAATTCACAAATGTTTGGAAATTAAGCAATGGAGTTCTACGTATTTTATGATATAAAGAATAAATTAGAAAAGAAATTAGAAAATATCTAGAAGTTATCCCCTGTGAAATGTTTTATGCTATCCCAGTTTACTAAATCAAAGATAGTTCTGTAGAAAACAGCAATGCTTTTCTTACTAAAAGAAGAGCTGTATGTGACCAGGCAAATATATCAAGGTTAGTTTTGAGAAACATCAGTTCTAATCCTTTCAAAAAACAAGGGCTGTTCTTTCAGTGAGTCTTTAATTTTCCTAGTACTGCACAATTACAGAAAGTATTCAGACTAGGAAGTTCACGTGTGTGTGTGTGTGTGTGTGTGTGTGTGTGTGTGTCAGTGCTGGGGACTGAACCCATGGGATTTTACTATTGTTTTATAGCCCTTTTTTATTTTGAGTCATGGTCTTCTAAACTGCTCAAGCTAGTCCCAAATTTGCAATCCTCCTGCCTTAGTCTCCTGAGTAGCTGCGATTATAGGTTCACAGCAGTATGCTTGGCTTTAAGAGCATTTTCAATATGCAAGTGTTGGTCAGCTTCCCATTGTTATGACAAGAACCTGACACAAGTCAACTTACAGTGAGGGAAGATCTGTCTTGGCTCACTGACAGCTTCGGAGGGGTCAGTCCAGGCCTGGCTGACCTCCTGACGTGGAGCCAGGTGATACTGGATATCCTGGCCACCTGGCTGCAGAGCACTTGGGAGTAGTTGGGAAGCAAAGACAGTGGAAGTGGACAATCCCAACATCACCTGTAAGAACATACCCGTCAGCTCACTTCCGTCCATCACACCCCAGCCCCTGAAGGATCCACCATGTCCTAGCAACTGCAGGTTGTAACCAGGTCTTTAACATGCGGGCCTTGTTGGATGGAAGGGGGCAACGCTTGTGCTCCAAAGTGCAGCCATATATGAGTCCAGCTTAGGACTGATACCTAGTTCCTCGTCACAGCAGAAAGAAATGGCTACGTAAGGCCTTCCTGCTGATCACCAGTCAACCCAGAGTGGTATGGAAATGTCACTACATCAGATAAGATATGACAGATGAGAGGCTACAAGTCTGAAATAGATGCAGAGAGCTTTTATTAAGGCTTTGGTAACCTACAATAGGAGAAAAGAGCTCCCCAGTGAGAAATTCAGAAAGGAAATGTTTGGTGTCCAGTCTAAGCTGAATGCTTTCAGTGGAAGAAGTCTGTTCTCCTGCCTGAGTTCTTACTCTAAGCTTCCCCACCCAAGACTAGCACTAAGAGCATCTGATCTCAGTAAAAGATGGAGCACAACAGGCATAATGAACTGTGTGTTGCATAAACTGAAGAGCTGCATAAATGTTACTGTTTATTGGGTCACTGAATTGTCCCAGCTAAACACCTATTGAGGTCACAGCATAAGCAAAAGTCTGGAATCCAGTTTTCTGAAGTGACCAATTTAGAAACCTGTCCTCCATGTAGTATCACCTCCCTATCCTGTTTCAAATTCCTTCTTGTTGTTGTTTGGGGAAATATTTTGGTAATGAAAATAACACTGATACTGTAACGAACATACTATATTGAACATGGCAGGCTCTGCTGTACTTTACACATATTGTACGTGTGTGTATTTATGCATATACTAACCCTCAGTTCTCACAACAGCCCTTCAATGTAGAGGTTTTTCAGTTTTCCTGGATGAGGATACTTGGAGAATTGTTAGCATTTAATATTAGGGTGAGGGCAGAAGGGTGGCCAGGGTGGAGGGTAGTGCAAAAATGTCCCCCTTATAATCAAACAAACAAGGAAGTGTGCAAGCATGTGCATTTCACAAAAGTGTCCAGGGGTGTGACACCGTCTTTTCTAATCTCCTGAGGAGCGAATCTGTAGGGTAACCGATTCAGTCACGCAGCCAGTAAGTACAGAGCCTGCATTCAGATCTGCTGGCAAAACCCGAGCTTCTTCTGTTTTTTCCTCCACCATATTGCAGCGAAATATTACATAATATAAATAAAATTTAAATTTATTTCTTGATCATAAATAAAAATGATCTTAGCGGAAACTCAAAATGGATGTCAGAAACTCCATCTATGTAATATTTTTGGCCAAAAACATCTAACATGAACCTTATGAGCTCCCTAGGCCTTACCTCTGATTACAGTGAATACAAGAGACAAGTTAAAAGATGCCAAATGGAAGCAATCAGATAAATGCACAATACTTGATGTTATATAAGATGACGACCCTACACTCTTCAAAGTCAGTGTCGTTAAAAAGAAAAAAGGTGGAGGAATGATATATATTAAAAAAGGCTGCAGAGGCATAAAAACAGACCTAATTTTGATCAAAGATGGTTAACTTAGGTTGCAAGAGAGGGCAAAAAAGACATTTTGGGGGTAATGGAGGATATCTGAATACAGAATAGATGTTAATCCCATGGGATTGCTACTGATTTTTATCGTACCTGAGTTAGGTGTGATAATGATGATATGGTTATTTATGAGATTTTGCCAATTCTTAGAGATGTATTTTCAGTTACTTGGGGTGAAGTATGCCATCTGTAACGTTCCACTAGTTCCGGTGTGTGTGTGTGTGTGTGTGTGTGTGTGTGTGTGTGTGTGTAGACAGAAAACAAAAAAAAAATGCTAATTATTGGGTGTAGTGGCGCATGCTTGTAATCTCAGCACTCAGCAGGCTGAGGCAAGAGGATAACTAGGAATTCAAGACCAGCCTGAACTACACTGTCAGACCCTGCCTCAAAAAAGACAAAACTAAACAAAACAACAACAGATGCAAATAACTGATGATTCCAGAGGACACAGATAGATGTTCATGGTACTATTCTTTTAGCTTTTCTGTACGTATGACATTCTCTGAATAAAACACGCTTGAAGGAAAGTAATAAAAGACAATCAAAAACATTCTAAGTGCCACACATGCAAGCCTGGGATGTTATTGTTCAGTCTTGTACCCAGGAACTAGGCACAGTGCCTGGCTCACAGAAGGTGCCAAATCTAATTTCTGAGAGAAGTAAAGCAGAGAAAGAAGAAGTGAGACAGGGTGGAGGGCAGAAAAGAAGCCATCTGAGGAAGGGACAGACCACCTTGTCTCACCACCTGGGAGCACAATGCTGTGTGCCCTCCAGGACTTTTCAGCTGGGAAGATAAGTTCATTTTTCAAAGAATTTATAGAATAGAATCATCATAGTTTAGAAACAAAAACATAAAAGAGATTACGTTTTTACATAGTTAAAGAAAGCAAACCCCCTAAAGCAAGAAGGGTGGAGCCACACGCAGGTCAGTGACTGAGTCTTGGCCTCGGCCACAGCTCTCACCTTCTCCCTGCACACTAGGTCTTGCTTCCACCTTTAGCAAAACTACTAATTGATTAAGGAGCACCAAGATGTCAGAGAGGTAAGCAGCAGAGAAAGAGCCTCTCTGTGAGTCACCGTCCAGACGCTGAATACAGCAGTGCGAGGAAGATGAGAAGGGGGTCCAGTAAGGATCTGAGGCGTGAATTGAAACTCATGGAGAGGGTGAAAAGAGAAACTTCAACAAAGAAAGGAGGTACCTGGCCGTGCCTTCTCCCTGAGACGGGATTCACAGTGGGAGAGGAACAGTTTAAACCTGCGGACC
The DNA here is from genome assembly GCA_004027595.1 of Dinomys branickii. NCBI lineage: Eukaryota > Metazoa > Chordata > Mammalia > Rodentia > Dinomyidae > Dinomys > Dinomys branickii. The sequence continues at coordinate 35,496 of PVLD010002739.1, read as the reverse complement.
CACGGTGACTGCTGGAGAAGTAGTCATTTCCTAAGGGTTCTAAATACTAGCAAAAAGCAACCCACCATTGGCAATTAACAAGCATGACCCCAGGAATTAAACTAAAAATAGAAAAGAAAATGAGAAGACATTTAAACAATAGCAGCCCCAGATATCCAGTTCATGAAAGGCAAACCCACGGGGCAATAAGGTGAGATAATCTGAAAGCCACCCGCCTGGCCTCTACGAAATGGAAATAAAAAAAGCAATTAAATGATGCTCTAGGAAAAAAATGAAATCAGAAACAGTTTCTCAGATAACTGTAGAGATGGTGTCTAAAACGAAAACCATGCTTAATGACTATAGCAGATACAAATTAAAAAAATAGAGGTTTTGAAGGACATTCTAAAAGAGATAAGGACTACAACTCCACTAACCCCAACAGAAGGAATCCACAAGGCAAGGCAAATGGTTAAACTGAGGGAGGGGGAAAAAAGAGCAGTAGCCAACAACAGGAAAATAACATGACAACAAGAAGCCAATACACATCAGCTGTAACTATCAGTGCTAATGGTTTCAATTCACCAACCAAAAGACACAGACTGGCTGAATGGATCAAGAAGAAAGATCCAACAACATGCTGTATACAAGAAACATGTTTAATTCAAAAAGAAATTAATAGACTGAAAGTCAAAGCATGGAAAACAATACTGCATCCAACAGGAACCCAGAAAAAAGCAGGAGTAGCTGTTCTACCTGCAGACAAAGTGAATTTCAAGCCAAGACTGATTAACAGAGATAAGGAAGTCACTACATCCTTGTAAAGAGGATGGCCCATGAAGAAGAGATAACGATCATAATATATATGCAACAAATACCAGTGCACCCAACTATATAAAACAAATATTAACTGGCATGAAAAATCAAATAAGCAGTAATACAATTCTATTGGAGGATCTCAATACCTCATGTCACAAAAAGACAGATGAACTAGACAAAAAAAATCAACAATGAAATATTAGAACTGAACCAAACTTCTGAACAAATGGACTTATCGGATGTCTATAGAGTGTTCCACCCCATAACACCAGAATATGTTTTTCTCAGATGCATATGAGACATTCTCCAAAACAGACCACATACTAGTTCATAGAACATGCCTAAGTAAATGCAGAAGAACTGAAATTATCTCATGCATATCATCACACCATAGTGCAATGAAATTGGAAATCAATGGCAAAAGAAGCCTCAGGTACTTCAAAAAGACATGGACATTAAATAGCACCCTCCTAAACAACCAGTGGATCACAGAGAAGAAATTAAAGAAGAAATTAGATAATATTTACAATTATATATGATAATACAACATACCAAAACTTATGGGACACAATGAAAGCAGTCCCAAGAGGAAAATTTATATCAGTAAATACCCAGATAAGGAAAATAGAGCAAGTGCAAATAAATAACTTAATGGTGAACCTCAAACTTCTAGAAAAAGAAGAGCAAGCTAAGCCAAAAGCTTGTATTAGCGTGGAAATTATAAAGGTCAGAGCAAAAATTAACACACTGAAGACTAAAAAATAATACAAAAAAACAATGAATCAAAGAGTTAGTTCTTTAAAAGATTAAATAAAATTCACAAACCTTTATCCAACCTTATAAAAAATCTTATAAGAAGGGAAAGACTCAAATCCATGCAATTAGAAATGAAAATGGTGAAATCGCAATGGACTCTGTAGAAATCCAGATCATGTATATCTACTTTAAAAACTTGTATTCTAATAAAATGGAAAATGCAGATGAAATGGACACATTCTTAGATACATATTAATTACCAAAGCTGAATAAAGAAGATATAAAAATCCTACATCAAGCGATGCAATCAATGAAATCAAAGATGCAATTAAAATCCTACCAACAACAAAAAAAGCCTAGGCCCTGATGGGTTTACTGATGAACTATACAAGAACTAACACCACAACTTCTCAAACTCTTTAATGAAATTGGAAGGGAAGCAATACTCCCAAATTCATGCCTGGAAGCAAGCATTACCCTGATACCAAAACTAGAGAAGGGCTTAACTAAGAAAGAGAATTACAGGCCAATCTCCCTAATGAACATAGAGGTAAAAACTCTCAACAAGATACTGGCAAACAGAATGCAGTAAATCATCAAAAAGATTATACACCATGACCAAGTACGATTCTTTCCAGGGATGTAGGGATGGTTCAACATACATAAATCAATAAATTCAATATGCCATATTAACAGAACCAAGGACAAAGATCATATGATCATCTCAAGAGATGCAGAAAAAGCTTCTGACAATGTGCAGCACCCATTCATGATAAAAACACTACAGAAAATTGGAATAGATGGTCTTTATCTCAATCTGATAAAAGCCATCTATGACAAGCCAACAGCCAGTATCATACTAAATGGACAAAAACTGAAAGCTTTCTCTCTGAAATCAGGAACAGACAAGAATATCCACTGTTTCTACTCTTATTCAGCATAGTACTAAAAACTTTATCAAGGGCAGTTGGATAAAAGAAAGAAATAAAAGGAATAAGGAAAAGAAAGGAAGAGGCTACGTTACCATTTTTTGCAGATGACATGATACGCTATATAGAAGATCCCAAAAACTCCATTAAAAGATTGCTAGATTTAATAAACAAATTCAATAGTGTAGCTGGATACAAAGTCAATACTCAAAAATCAATAGCCTTTCTGTACAGGAATAAAATACTCACTGAGACAGAAATTAGGGAAACACCTGTCACAGTAGCACACAAAAAATAAAATACTTGGGAATTAATCCAACAAAGGATGTAAAAGACCTCTGCAATGTACCCTGAAAAAGGAAGAGGACATCAGAAAATCAAGAGATACCTCTTGCTCTTGGGTAGGAAGAGTCAATATAGTGAAAACGACCCTACTTCCAAAACTGTTATACAGATTTAATGTAGTTCCAATCAAAATTCAAGTAGCCTATCTCACAGAATTAGAGAAAACAACTGTACATTTCATTTGAAGCCAGAAGATACCTAGAATAGCAAAGGCAATTCTAGGCAACAAAAGCAAGGCAGGGGGCATCACAATCCCTGACTTAAAATTGTACTATAAAGCTACTGTGTTAAAAACAGTGTGATACTGGTGAGAGAAAAAGGACCCAAGCATCAGTGGAACAGATTATAAAATACAAAAACAACTCCAGACATGCTCAACCACCTTATCTCTAACAAAGGTGCCAAACACATTCACTGGGAGAAAGCTAGCCTTTTTAATACATGGTGTTGGAAAAAATGGCTCTGCACATGCCAAAGATTAAAATTATATTTTAATCCATGCATTAACTAAATTTGAGGGGCTGGGGATATAGCTCAGTGGAATAAGTGCCTGTCTGGCAGGTGCAAGGTCCTGAGTTCAAGCCCCGGTACCACCAGGAAAACCCCAAAAAACAAAAAGTGGTTGTAAACTAAATTTGGAATAGATCAAAGATCTAAATATTATATAATAGGTAAAACTCTTGAATACATTGGTATAGGCAAAGACTTCACGAATAAAACTCAAGTCATATAGGAACTATCAGAAAGAATTAACAACTGGGATCTGTTATTAAATAGCTTTTGCATAGCAAGAGAAACTACTGAGAGTAAAAAGACAACACACAAGGTGGGAAAAAATGTTTGCCAGCTGTTCCTCAGACAAAGGATTACTGTTGAGAACATATAAAGAACTCAAAAATATCAGACTTCCCAAATACAAAAGACTCAATCCAAAAGTGAGCATCTGAGATGAATACATACTTCTCAGTTGAAGAAACAACAAATAAATGTATGAAAAAGTGTTCAGCATTACTGGTCACTTCAGAGGTGGAATTAACATAACACTGAGATTTCACCTAACCCCAAAACAACAGCTATCATCAAGAAAGCAACCGATAGGAAATTCAGGCAAGGCTCTAGAGGAAAAGGAAACCTTTGTACACTCTTGGTGGGAGCGTAGACTGGTACAACCACTGTGGAAATCAGTGTGAAGATTCTTTCAAAAATTAGGATTAGAGGTCCCATTTGATATACCCATTCTCCTTGGGGATATCTTCCCATAAGAATTAAAATCATTGTATCATAGCAATATGTATGCACCCATGTTTATAGCAGCACAATTTGTAATAGCTACATTTTCAAAACATCCAGTGCCTGTCAATTGAGGAATGGATAAAAAAGATGTGTTCTTTTTATAAAAGAGAGTACTACTCGGTTATAAAGAAGGATAAACTGGAAATTTTTATAGTTATATGGATGGAATTTGCGACCATACTCTTAACTGAAAAAAATCAGACTCGTGTAGACATCTTATTGTCTGCCTAGTGGGAGAAGCTGAAAGAGAAAATAAGATCTAAAATGTACGATAGATATTGTAAAATGGGAAGAAACTTCAAAAGGAAAGAGAAACTGGGATGGGGGAAGGAAGGGAAAAGTAATATAATAGTAAAGACAGTTATACTACTAATTTCTCTTAGTTCATTGAAAAGAAAGATTTGTGTTAATATTATTTGGACAATTAAATGCTGATATCCTGCACTCTGAGTAACTAATTTAAAGAACAATATGTAATGTATTACCCATTGTTATCCTCCTGTTAACTTGTTTTGAAATTTTATTTTATTAGTTTTTCTCATAAAAAAACTGTTAATTGACTTTATTGCAGCTTAAATGTAAACTGTGACAGAGCAACACTTATCACAGGCTTTCATGTGTCTGAAAGTAAAATTTTACCCAGCATAGCAGTCTTGATGGCCTGTCAAGCTTGTCAAAGTAATACTCCTTAAAGGACAAAAAAAAAATCAAAGTAAATGCTAAATGTCATGAATTGTGCTAGGAGCCTCAATATCTATTATTTCATTTAGTTTTCCCATTAGTCCAGCGAAGCAGGGCTGGTATATGCCAAGTCTACCCCCTAAGACCTGCCCCTCACGGTTAGAAGGTAAAGACAACTTTAAGGCGGGAAAGTGAAAGATAGTAACCGGGTTACTTCCTCGAGACCTGTCAACACGTAATGACCATTTCTTGGTGAGGGAGGAAATCATACAGAATCCTAGGATGATGAATACTAATAAAAAGAGGGAGATTTACATGTTCAATAAAAATTGGCTTTGTAAACTGATATATCCAATAATAATAAACTAGTTTATAGAGAAAATGTCAAACAAGAATTAGAATGTAAGTACCAACAAACTAAGACATCAGAATGGGAAAGGTGTATGGATCGAGCACAATTCATTCCATAGAAGATGGTGGTGGAACACAATCTGCTTCAGGTTCTGTAATAAGATGTGATTTATGCATTTCCTTTCATTGTGTCTAATAATTCCTTAAAATAAAAACTCTTTCTCAAAATGGGTAAAGGGAAATAATAACAATAAAAAATAAAAGGAACGGTAAAGTCTAAACTGCTAAAAAATTTATGAAAGGTTAAAATAATGCTTTCTTCAAGAATAACCTAGATTTTTAGACGTGACCCTCAAAATTCAAATAACAAAAGCAAAACTGACAAGCGGATTACATAAAACTTCAAAAGTTCTGCGTAGCAAAGGAAATAATCAACAGAGCAAAGAGACAACCTAGAGAATGGGAGAAAATGTTTGCTAACTCTCAGTACGGCCATGAGTATAGCCATTATGGAAAACAGTATGGAGACTCCTTGCGAAAATAAAACTAGAACCACTGTGTGAAGTATTCAACTACAAAGTATATATCTGAAGGGACCGGAAACAGTGTATCAGAGAGACATTTGCATTTGCGTGTTTATTGCAAGGCTATTCATAATAGACAAAGAATAGAACCCAAGAGTGTATACATGGATGAATGAAAAAAGAAAATGTGACATAAATTCATGTTTTGTGACAACATGAATAGAATTGGGGGATCTTGTGTTAAAAAAAATTCAGGCATAAAAGAAAAATACTGTGTACTCTCACTTGTAAAAAGTGGCTCTCCTAGAAGTAGAGCGTAGAGTAAGGGTTACCAGAGGCTGGGAGAGTGCCGAGGAGGGGGGCATAGAAAGAAAATGGGTACGGGGGCAATAGTACAGAGGGAAAACTTCTAATGGTCTGTGACACCATCAGGTAGATATGGTTGACAACAATTCACTGCCGTCTTAGCTATTAAGGAGGATTTAAAAGACAAAAGAAAAAGAACGATGCACATTTGATGTGATGGATGTGCCAATTCCTCCAGTCTGGCCATTACACAGTGTCCACGTGTACTGGATGTCACACTGTACACCTAAACATGTACAATTAGTACGTCTCAGCTGAAAATTTAAATTTTTTTAAAAAGAGCAACCTAGGATTTATCAAAAGGGGGCTCAATGTCAATAGATCCACATTTGGTTCTGGATCTTAAAGGAGCACTATTCTTTTTAATAGTGTCCCCCCGCCCCCCAGTACTGGGGATTGAACTCAGGACCTTGTGCTTGCCAGGCAAAAGCTTATTCCACTCAGCTATATCACCAGCCCTAGGAGCACTATTCTTTTTTTTTTTTTTTTTTTTTTGCGGTACTGGGGATCAAACTCAGGACCCTGCGCCTGCTAGGCAGGCGCTTATTCCACTGAGCTATATCCCCAGCCCCAGGAGCACTATTCTTAACCCAGTTTGAAGGACTGTGAATACTTCCTGGCCTCCCACTCCTTTTTTCATCAATGTCAAGGCGTCTGAATTAATTAGAAGTAGTTAATATTTCAAACACATTTTCAAAATGCTTTTTCTCTTAAAAATTTGAAATATTATTTCTGCCTTTACTACACAGACCAAAAATGAAGTAGATAATTTAAGATAAAGTTCGTTTTCATTTGAAAGACTGAGAAAGGCAGGAATTTTGACAGGTCTGGCAAGAGTACAGAGGTAACTGCTCTCCATTTAAATTATATGTAGATAAAGGCCAAAAGTTTAAAACTGAGTTACTTAAGCACATTTTGGCCAGCTGTTAACTGTTACATTATGATAAAACTAGAGGTTTTAGAATACAACACTTAATAAAGCAACTGTAATTGAAATGATTTATGATGCCTAAGTAATTTATAGATCTTACCATTTTCTTTAAAATGAACAAATGTGCTCCTTGTGGTATTAAGGGTTGGTTGGACACAGGGCCTCACACACGTCAGGCACGTGCTCTGTAGCTGAGCTATACCCTATCCCTGTTTATTACTGCAAGACCTTCCATGCCCAGCCAAATATAAAATTTTAACTGAAGAAATGAATGCCTCATCATGGTAAAGGAATCATTTTTGAAGAATTGAAAAGGAAATATTCTTTCAATTCACAAAAGAAGCCTCTAATGGGTTTAAAAATTATATTTGAAGTGAGGCAGTGTTTCACTTCTATAATTCCAGCCTCCTCCTGAGGCAGGAGGATCACAAGTTTGAGGCTGGCCTGGGCAACTTAGCAAAACTCTATAAAACTAAAATAAATGAAAGGGTCTGGACATGTAGCTCACTGGTAAATCCCCCCCCACACACACACACCCAGTTCAATTCATTTTACCACAGTACCGTGTGCACACACAGAAAAGAACTATGTTGGAAAACTTCACCAATATATTGATTAGAAATCATAACATCTTCTCATGGGTGAAATCATTTGAACATGCCAGTAAGTAACTGAAGTATCCAATCACCACGTTTTTCTACCTCTCAGTACTGTTCAGTTTACAAAATTCTCAAGTCAAGATAAACAGTTGTCTTTGGGGCACAGAAGAGGTTCCTTGTCTCTCATTGCTGGGACAAAACACCTGACACCCAGAATGTAGGAAGGAAAGGTTTATTTAGCTCACAGTCTGTGGAGGTTTCAGTCCATACTCAGCTGGCTCCAAGGCAGAGTGGCACATGGCAGAGGGCAACAGTTCACGGCAGCTGAACAGAAGACAGGAAAAGCAGCAAGAGCAAAAACACCAGAAGCAGCAAGCAGCCTCTTTCCCTCCCGTACACTGTAAGCAAACTATCACCCAGGGCAGTGCAGCGCTCACACTCTAATCCCAACACTGGACAGTGAATCAATCATAACTCTAGAAGCTGTCCCATGACTGCATGAGGCTCTGGGGGACATCCAGACACAAACTATAACAGAAGGCTAAGTGCTTCTGTTTAACAACCACTCTCACACTTGTAGAAGGGGCTGTTCTTGTGGCCTGACATCAGGACCACTTGCCTGGTGACCCCAAAAGCTCCCATCACCACATGGAGCAACCTCAGGTAGGACAAGAACAGACCTGCCTGTAAGGAGACCGGGGCTCCCAGCTCAGCTCCACTCCTCGCCATGCTGCTAGGACTGGCCACGCTTGGGTGGCGTCAGTCTGTTTCCCTGTAAGGAGAGGACTGGGCCACATCAGTGGCTTTCAAAACTGTTTTAAAACCCATGGGTCCCAAGACTGGTGTACAGATCAAAAGCACAGTACTTGCCCAGCATGTGCAAGTCCCTAGTTTCCATCCCCAGCCCCCAATACATACAGAATCCACCCCTTCCCTCCTCCAGAGACTCCTCCACACTGCCAGCTCATCAAGGAAGGAACAGTGAGGAGCCCTGCTTAGCAGGGGCTGGGAGGCTGCCGGTGGGAGGGTTTGCACCAGGGCTCCCTGGCTTGGTGGCTTCTCACACAGGGTGAAAATCTCTAGTTTAGCTTTATTCAAAAACTAAAGGTCATGAACAGCAACGTCACTGGACATTCAAGAAATGCAAATTAAAACAGCATTAAGATTTTATCTCACTGCAGAAAGAATGGCCATTACAAATAAGTCAACCAGTAACAAATGCTGGTGAGGCTGCAGGGATAAAAGAACGCTTCTCCACTGTTGGCGAGAGTGTAAATTGGTACAACCACTGTGGAAATCAGTATGGAGATTCCTGAAAAAAACTAGAGCTGGAGGTATGCCTCATTTCTCTGAGCACCTGCACTCTGCTCTTGATTGTGTCCTAAATCTACCGCTAATAAATCCTTCTTGTAACTCTAAAAAAAAACTAACTAAAACTAGAAATTCCATTTGACCCAGATATTCCCCTTCTATCTCCCCAGAGGAGTTAAAGCCATCATATTACAGTTATGTATGCATGCCCATGTTTACAACAGCACAAGTCACAATACCTTAATCTTGGAAACAGACTATCTGTCCGCCAGCAGGTGAATGAGTAAGAAAGATGTGGTATTAACATGCAATGGAGTCCTACTCTTATGAAGGAGGATAAACTTGAGTTATTTGTAGGAAAAGGGATGCACCTTGAGACTGTACTTTAAGTGAAGTAACTCAAGACACATAAGCTTAAATACACGCATAAAGTACAAACTAAAAGATAGATACTAACAGCAAAAAAGGAAAAAAAGTTATTGTAATCCAGCAGGGACGATATATCTAAAAGTGTACCTTGATTTAGTACAGTTGTTTTATGTGTTTTATATGATTTTGGCCCATTAGTGTGGCTGCTAATCTGAATGCATGATACTTAACTTTATAGGGACTTAAAAGGTAAATAAGTGAATCTGATGCTGGCAAAAAGCAGAGGTAGAGGAAAAAGGGTTGAGGTGTGTTATATACATGCGCCAATTCCCTATAGCAAATGTAATCATTACGCATTGCAAACATTATGTAACATACTAATACAAACTTTTTAAAGAGAAAAAGAACAAAAAGTGTCACGAATAGGAGACCCTCTGTACATAAGGATTATAAACAAGAATTGCTTGGTCTGCTAAATGTCTAACCTTATTTTGTTGCCTGAGTGAATGCCAACTGTAAAGTGGATTTGCAGCTTCTAGGCCAGGCCCATCTGTACCTGTGTCAGGCCCTCCCTGTTGCCTGACACTCATGGCTTTAGTGCCCATTTTTGCAAACTGCTGGGACTCACCGACGGCCCAGGGTGTGACTGTAGGATCTGAGTCTCCTTTGTATTACAGTACATGATATTTGTGTTCTTTTTGAGCACTGGTTTCTAACTGGCATGGTCTTTTGTTTTTTGTTTCTTTGTTTGAGACGGGGTCTCACTATGTAGCTCAGGTTGCCTTGGACTCATGGTGTAGCCCAGGCTGGCCTCAAACCCACTGCAACCCTCCTGCCTCACCTTCCTGAATGCTGGGGTTACAGGTGTATGCTACCATATCGGGGATGGCATAGTCTTTTGAAAAACAGACATCTCTAAGCAAGGTAATACAATCATTCCGAACAGTTTTTTTTTTCTTTTTAGGTTTTTTGAGACAGAGTCTCACTATGCAGTCCAGGCTGACCTTGAACTCACTAGGTAGCCCAGAATGGCCACCAATTTGCCAGGTATCCTCCTGCCTCAGCCTCCGAAGTGCCAAGATTACAGGAGTATGCCACCCATGTCCAGCTCCCCAAACAGTTTTAAGGTAAGTGAGCACCTCCTGTGGTTTGGATTTGAACGCTCCACAGAACTCATGTGCTAAAGCTTAATAGCTACCTGGTGGACTTTTGGTAAGGGATTGAATTTGGAAGGCTTGAGGAGCCCGCGGATGACATCATAATTTGATGGCATATGGAGAAACAGAAGGTGGGGCCTGGTTGAAGGAGTGGATCATGGGAGCACGACCTTGGGATATCTGGCCCCTGTCCCCCATCCTGGCTGCCAGGAGGTGAGAAGGTTTATGGCCACACCCCTCCATCATGACGGTTTTATCCCAAGACTGGCCTAAAGCCACAGAGCCTGCACACCAGGGCTTAACAACCTTGAAGCTGCCAGCCGAAATAAATATTTGCACCTTAAGTTTTTTTCCTGAGTATCCGTCACAGTGACAAAAAGGTAACAGGGTGCCCAAGTGATGCCCCAAGTGAACAATCCCACATCTGACTTCATAGGGCATATTGCCTTTCAAACACAGGCACACTAGATCCCCAGCACGGAATAGAAGAATAAAAAGCCAGGCACACTAAAACTATTGTAAAAATTATATTCAGGCTATGTGTGTACAATGTGTAGGAAGCATAAATCAATTTCATGTTTAGACGTGGGTCATATCCCCAAGAGATCTTATTATGTATATGGAAATTTTCCAAAATCTAAAAATGGAAATTTGAAGTCTGAACGTTTCTGATCCCAAACAGTTTGGATAAAGGATACCCAACCTACTCCAGAACATTCTAACAAGAGATATGGACAATGATGATTACTTTAAGGGCTCACCAGACACATTACTGAAAGGTGAAGGGGAAAGGAAGGACAAAATCATTTAGTTTTCTCAACTAAGTATACCTGGGCCTCACTGGAGGAAAGACGAATTCCAGGGATAGAACAGAGAGGGGCCGGTTGCCACACGAAAATGATGCTTGGAAGTGTCACATCGCAGGAACATGTCAAAGAGACAAAGAAGCCAGGTGAAGGGGCAGCCACTGGCCAAATGGGGAGAAATTGGAGGATCAGAATTAAAATGACAGTAATAGATATAAACCCTTAAATAACATGAGCGTCCACAAGTACCTAACTAAATATTCTTCATACTTAAGTAGGTGCATAGGTAGGGAAGGGAAAGCTTTTCTTACGGTAAAATATCGTACCAACTAATTTAGAAGGAATGATGGAGGTAAAACATTGTCAATTGCTGCTATAGAAGTCAGAAAAAACTTAGAAACAGGGTATTTTCCCAAAATATATCCCCATAAATTACGTAAAATTTATAAAGAGAAAAGCCATACTTTATAGTAGAGAAAGCACCTTAGCTAGGTGATCAAATCCTCTACCACTACAGTGAGCCTCCATATGCCTATGGGGGTAGTACACCGACACAAGCACATCACTCCAGTGGAGACTCTGCCCCAGGAACACACGTAAATTTCAACATGGGAGAACTCAGTCACACCCAGAATGAAGGGTCTCTAAAAGAAAGAAAAGGAGTGTTGACCTTCAAAACAATGTAGCCCAGTGACATTTAAAAATAAATTAAGAAAACCAAGAAAGACTGAGAAACTTTTACAGATGAAAGGAAATAAAGGACATACAATGACTCAATAGAATGATTTATCCAGAGTTAGATCTAGAAGTGGAGGGAATTAGTTTATAATTAATTGTTGGGCTATCACTGACAATTGAGAAACTATCAGCTTAAATCTAGACTATGGATTTTATAGATGTTTACAAAGAAAGAAAAGAAAGAAAGAAAGAAAGAAAGAAAGAAAGAAAGAAAGAAAGAAAGAAAGAAAGATGAAGGAAGGAAGGAAGGAAGGGAGGGAGGAAGGGAGGGAGGAAGGAAGGAAGAGTGCAGAATATAAATAACACATGCAAAGCAGATATGGGGGTTTCTTGCACAATTCTTAAAACCTTTCTTGAGATTAAAGGGAATGATTGCTCCTGAACCATCACACTAGAATGGGTAGGAACAAATTCAGTCTTACTTCTTTTTTGGTTTTTTAATTTAAAGTCAATATTTTAATAATCCCTTTGATTCTTCAGTTGGTTGCTCTTAGCCTGCATATGGACCACTACCGATATGTAATTAAAGGAGAAGAACACATAGTTAGGGTACAGACTGCACAGGTGCTGACTCACAAATGCACACATTGTAGCAGAAGATTAAGCTCCCAGGGGGCTAGAGGTGCATGTCGCTGCTTATTGCCATCATATTTGATTAACAGTTGGAGTAATGCTGAGATCAATATTTCTGCAGTTACGGAATGAGGAAAGTGATTGCCCCCAGGATGAGACGCAAAAACATGCTCAAGACATTTCTCCCTACACAGTGAAGAAGCCAGTTACTGTCAGGAATTTTAAAATATAACAAATTTTCTTAGCTATTATATGTTCAAGAGGTGGCATAGCTTAAATGATCTTAAAAGAATTGTTGGTTTCTTAGATGGGACCATATGTGGGAGGAGGCAGCATATACTTTCTTAGTTCCTCAAGAATAAATACTCTCTGAAATTTTTTATTCTCTAAGCTAATGTAAAGAAACTGTAGGGAGGTATGTTGAGATTATGGCAAGTAACACAGAAGGCAATAAATAAATACAATGATGGTTGCATAAGAAATTCAACCCTGACATATGTATATTAGGGTTTATAAACTAGACCCCCCCTCTCAAAGCCTCCTGCCCTCATGGGTGGAGCTCTGGGAGATGACTGGATTATGGGGGTGTGATACACATTACTAGATTTGTCTACTAATGAGTTTATAGTTAAATGTGATACTGGTAGGTAAAGCCTGGTTGGAGGAGGTGGTTCCCTTGGGGAAGGCCTAAAATTCTCTCCCCTGATTCTTGTTCTCCGCTTCCTGCCTACCCTGCCATGTTTCACCTCTTTGATGCCCCTCTGCCATGCTGCCCTGCCATAGAGCCAGCCAACTACGGACTGAAACGTCTACAAACTGTGAGGTAAACAAACCTTTGCTCCTTGCAGTTATGTATGTTGGGTATTGTGTTTCAATGACAAGAAAGTAACTAGGTCGATGTATAAAGAGAACATACAAACTAGCCTTTAGTAAGGTCCATGCCTAAGCCAGTGCTTCCAGTGTAAGTTCCTGCTCTCCAGTGAAGGGGTCCAAACTCAGGAGGGCTGTGCTTTGGAAACCTGAAATCTTCATTTTAGTATGTGTTGCATGGACCAGACCTTGAGAAATATTAAAAGACATAGTATTCATGATACAATAAATAATACTTATTGTATTATAGTAATAAATATACTTAACCACCAATTAAATGATTCTGAGGAGGCTGACTTGGGAAGATTCCCAAGTCCATGGCTAGCCTGAGCAATTTGGCAAGACTTAGTTACAAAACAAAAAAGTGAAATGGGCTGAAGGCATGGCTCAGTGAGGAACGCCTGCCTAGTGTGTACCAGGCTCTGAGTATAGATCCTAGAACTATAAAATTAATTAAATTAAATTAAATTTTAGAAGGGTTAGATATGTAGCTCAGTGGACAGCGCTTGCCTAGAGTTTAACACCCCAGAACTTCTAAAAGGGAAAAAATTAAATGGCTCATAGAGGAAATCATAGAGGAAATGGCTGTTTCTTCTCCACCCCTAGTCTCATCTCCTAGGATCCCTTTGTTTTAAACATTTCTGCTTTTAGTTCTTCTGGTTGTAAACAGGTTCCACATCTTAAAAAAAAAAGACCATCCATCCATCTGCACTTAAAGTACTGGAGACTGAATTCAGGGCCTTCACACTGAACTATAGATTTTTTTGAAAGTCTCCTTATGAAGTTTAGGCTGACCTTGAACTTACTATGCAGCCCTGGCTGGCCTCGAACTCCCAGCAATCCTCCTGCCTCAGCCTCCTAGAGTGCTGAGATTATAGGCAGGTGCCACCATGCCTGGTGAGTACTGCTCTTTTAAAATGTGCTCCTAGTTTAGATAAATTAGTGAAATATCACCATTAGCCTATTAAGGAAGGACCAGTCTTGTGCAAATTTTAAAACAGTTAACTCCTTCAAGGACTGCCTAAATGCAAGGCTAGCAGGCAGCACGGGTAGCAACCCTTTAGCTAGGCTTATGATGACACAGCCCTCGGGAAGGCAGGATGCCTCGGTCCTTTTGTTAACCTACACTAAGCCTGCTCTACACGTGACAGTATGGAGTTTTTAGAGCCTACTTACAGGTTCCAGCAGGGCTTATTTGTATCTATCTTCATTGAATAGTAGCTTGTGAATTGTGCTGTTACTTAAATCACACCTAGAAGTGATTCTAGTGAGTTTTATGTTGTGGTTTTAATTTTTAGAGTTATAATTTTAAAATACCTTTCATCCTGTAACAAGGTCATCCAAGCTTTCACTCAGTGGGAGCAAAAACCCAACTCTGAGAATATATTCTTTTGGAACAGAGGTTAGATATAATAAAACACCATAAAAAGACCACATGGCCATGTACCATGCTATTAATTTTGGAGAGTACTCTGTAAAATATTAGAGATAATTCAGAGAAAATTTAAAAGAGCATTAAAGTATAACTTTACGTTTGCAAATATATTCTTATAACAGTGCATAGAAAATGGAACGGAGAAAGCTTGACAACTACCAGATCATCAGCCCCATAAAGTTTCCCTGAGGTACAGAGATTGTCAACACCCTTGTCCTAAAAGGACCCCAAACGAGCCATACAGGGATGCCTATGAACAACTGCTCATGAATTAAGCGTGCGCTGAATACACGAGGTATCTGGAAAATCCTTCATTCTGCTTTCCTACTTATATAGTGGCCTCTAGATATGAAACATAAGAATTTAGGTGATTTATGTTACTTACCTTCCTCTCTCTCCCAATTTCTCCCAGTGTTGGGCAGTGACATCATTGTTTTTTAAGTTTTGTCATGGTTACTGCTGTAACTGTAAACACAAGTTACACCTCAGGTCCTCATTTTGAAGGTAGAGACAGTCTCTTAACCTCTAATTACAGAAGTTCAGGAATCAGTGGTACTATCCTACTCCCCCACTTCCCATCTTTTCTCAGCTATACTTTTACATTCCTACAATTAATGTTTGCCTTACCCCCTCTGGAAGATCTTTTTTATTTGTGAAGTTTTTTTCCAAGGTCATCTTCATTTTGTCCTCAGGCTGACCGGAAGAGATCTGGCTGAAAGGAATATTCAATTACCAAATGAGTAAGTTCTGGAGATCTAATATACAGCCTGGTTAGTTAGGAGACAAAACAAAACACCCTAACTCAAGTATTTACCTTATGTGACAGCCAGGTATGTGGTATAATGAAATCCTCAGCACTCAAGAGGCTGAGGCAGGAGGATCAGGAGTTCGAGGCCAGACTGGACTACATAATGAGTTCAGGGTTGCCCTGGATGACATAATGAGGCCCTGTAGAACAAAAAATACGAGTAAGATTGTGCCCTGGCAATTGAGGTAGGATGTTAAGCTACACTTTCCTCTGCTCCGGAGCAGTCACATCTTTTCAAATGAAAATGTTTAGCACCACATGCTCATTACCCCCAAATGGCTGAAAACCACACAACCTTGTACTATTTTTCAAAACAGGACCATAACATTCTCAATTAACTTTTGATTTTGTTATTTGTGATGCAGAGGATGCAGCAGAGGCCCTTGCCCATGTTAGGCAAGTGCTTTAACACTGAGCTGCCACCCTGACCTGTTGTTTTTTTTTTTTTTTTAACTAGATGGGTACTTTTATTACACTAAAACAGTGTTTGTAGTTGTTGTTATCTTAATGAGGCATGAACTCCATGGAGTTCTCCTTTGTCTGAGTCTTTCTTTTTGGAAAGACTCACTCTCTACCACCCCCCACCCCACTGCACATGATACTCGTCTGTCCTGGGTTAGGGAGCTCCTTCCTGCCTTCTCCTTGGACAGTTTCTCTCTTCTGCTGGAACACACATTTAAAACTTAAGTAAGGGTCCTGGGAAGTGTACCTGCCATGTCCTGGTCTGTGGAAGATGCCTAGACTTCACAGTCCGGGTTGGCTGGCAGGTTGGCTGGATACAGCTATTCCTTGAGTAATGACTTGCCTGTTTAATGACTGTCCCAATTCACTATCAAAGTGCACTGTTCAGACTTTTGCTCCACTGTTTGGACTCAGGATGTAGGAATGTGAGCTGCAGTGTGGCACTATGAAGGCCTCTTCTACAGTACGATACTGTGATTTCCATTGATTATTTTGTACAGTATAGTACTGTAGCTTTATTTTCTGTTATACATTACAGTTCTGCAGGTAAGAGTTATGCAAATAAAAGCAAAGTCATCAAGTTGGAGCTTCCTTTGATCATTCCTTTCTTCTAAGTATTGTAATGAACACACTATATCCAGTTCCTCATTTCGTGAGCAGCTCATTTAACGACCTAGCTGTGGGAATACACTCAGTGGTTACATGAGGAGTGTCTTTATATGAATACATCTTTCAAGTTCTATTTCTCCCCGAACTGGAGGGGCTACCCCGTTACCTCACAGCAGGCAGCGGTACTAATAAGAATGTGGCGTTCAATTTGCACTCCTCCATAGCTGGCCTAATTTCCTTCTCTGGAAGCTTTTAGAAACTTTTGTTTACTTTTAGCATTCTAAAACTTGACAAATGGTGTCCATGTGGGTTATTTTCCCTATTTATCATAGCTGGCAATTATGGGGCTCTCTTAGTGTAAAGATATGTGTCCTTTCCTGGGAAATTTCCTGATGCCATTTCTCTAATAATTTCCCTTATTATCTTTCTGCCTGATCTCCCTTTCTGGGCACTCGGCCGCTGGGGCTCTGAGATTAGCTTCCATTATCTCTCACTTCCCCTATATTTTCCAGCAGTGATAGAGAATAATATTTCCACCTCAACATCTTCAGTACAGTCATATTCTCTGTTCACATAAATTAACTAAGTTGCACAGGCAGAAGGATTATAAATTCAAGCCCAACCTGGAGCTTGACTTAGTGGTATAGTGACACCTTGCTTCAAAATAAAAAATAAGTAAAAGCCTGGGGATGTAGATCAGTGCGAAGGGCCCGGGTTCAATCTGCAGTGCCACCACTACCCAAAACAAACAAACTAACGATTATTATTAACTGGGAGCAGACTCTTCATTTTTACTGCTTTGAATAAAACTCATGCCTACCCAACTGTTCTAAAAAATATCCTCAGTCAGATTTCGTATCACCCTCCTCTATCCCAGCACTTTGGGAGGCTGAAGCAGGAAGATCACACACTCAACCCCAGCCTACATAATTTAGTGACTTAGTGAGATCCTGTCTCAAAATAAAGAGATAATAAAGGACTGAGGGTGTAGCTCAGTACAAAGGACTTTAAGTTCAATTTTCAGTATCAAAACACCAAAACAAAAACTAAGTAGCATCCTCTTAGAGAATCAATGCTGAAATGATACCAGGGGATGGAATTTAAACCACACACACACACACACACACACACACACACACACACAGAAGCCCCTACTTTATTCAAGTCCAATTGTAGGTATAGCTTTCCCTCTACTACCAGGTTCATCACTCCATTAGAGATAAAATTAAGTTTGCCTGGCATAATTCCCACTTCAAAAAATCATGTTGATTACTACCCAGTACCTGGTATTCTTCTAGGTGGTTGCAAATTGATTGTTTAATGATTTATTCTTCTATCCTCCCAGGTACCCAAGATAAACTGAAGACTATAATTACTACAGTTGTGCTTTCCTTGTTTTAAAAGACAGGTACTGTGGCTGCCGACTTTGCATATCAGGACCCTGTCCTGCCCAATCCTCATTCTCTAAAACAAAGGCTGGTGTCTTGCAATTACATTTTCCAGGCCCGAGTGCTCTGGGATGTGAGTAACCAGGCCCTACTGCTGTAGACGCACCCAGCTTTCTGAGGGGCTCTTCAATCACCCCCTCTCTGTCTGCCTTCCTTTGTGCCTCCCAGGGGACTGTACTTAATCTGGTTTAGTTTTCTTACCACTGCTGATTACAAAGAAAAAAACCCTGGTTAACACAATGAAAGTTCTTCCAAGCAGTTTTTTAATAGTTTCCTTTGTAGTACTTGTTGATACTGTTGGTTTGTTACTGGTTTTAATGGCCATATTTTGTACTCAACAGAGTAAATTCTTTTCTGTGTTCTATTTCTTCTCTCTTCCCGCTTCCTTCCTTTTTCCATCCTCCCTCCTCCTTCACTCTTCCTTTCCCTGATTTTCTCTTTCTCTTAAATTTCTTACAGAGCATGAGTACCAGAAAAGGAAGAAATAAAGAGGCTGCGTTAATCGCTGTCTGTGGCTGTGACATAGTACCAAGAAATTCAACTTAACAAAGGTTCACTTTGGCTCATGGTTTGGGAGATTTCGGTCTATGGTTGCTTGACTCTGCGACTTTGGGCGATGGTACAGCAGAACACCATAGACGGGAGTCCATGGTGAGCACAGCTGCTCTTCATAGCCAGGAAGCAAACAAAGGAAGTGCCAGAATCTCAATGTCCGCGCCAATGACCTGACTTCTTCCCACTAACAAGTTACCACTTCCAGTGCCACAGACTAGACACTAAGCCTTTAATACATGGGTCTTTGGGGGACATTTAAGATTCAAACCATAATAAAGGCCAAGAACCCCACAAGACTTTAGGGCAGAGGCATTTACAGATCGTCAAATGTTACGGCTTGTGTCTAGATGTCCCTCGAAAGCCTCATGCAGCCATAGGCGGGGCTTTTCAGAGGTGGCAGGATCTACAGCGTATGTTGCTGAGACTGAGGGAACAAATAAACCTCTTTTCTTAATAAACCCTCTAGTATTTCATTACAGCAGCAAAAAATGAACTAAGATACAACTAACTAAAGCGTGGTACATATCCATGCAAACGCCTGTGGAACCACACGGACACGGGCTCCCCGTGTCCGTTGCTTTGGGAACAGACGCTCTCCGTGGTTGCAGAGCATGGGAAGAGAGGCTGTAGTTGCTCGCCAGCCCTTGGTGTTCCCATCTTAGCTCCGAGGCCAAAGGCCGACAGGAACTCTGGAGTGAATGGAGATTCTCAGGCTTTAAATGCTTCTGCCACCCGCCTTGACAACAAAAATTGTTCCCTCTAGCATCACATTAAGGTTTTTCCAGGTGTCCACTTGCTTTCCAGAAACCGTAAACTGTGGTGTGCAGGATGGGCTCATCCAGCTCTCAGAACCAACTGTGCATATCTGCTCCCTGCTCTGCACTCTGTGACATCACATCAATAGCTTGGTATCAGCCACCATGAAAGTATTTATACCACAGAACTTAGTAAACACTACAAATCAGGTCTTTCTTCTCTTTGAAAATCAATCTTGAAACTATGCCAAAACATCAGCAGCTGTACAGGATCCATAATACACCTACTAGTTATACTGTTCCTATACTCACACATTTATTACTAGTAATAATACTTATCACTTGTTATTACAGGTAGAATTTGAAAATCTAGCCACTGATGAGACTATCATTCACCATATTTGAGGTAACAAACTGAACATATGAATTAAAGATGTTAGCCTAAACTTGAGTAACCTTTTATGACTTATATTTTAAATGGCAGTTAGAAGTTTTCTCTGTGTAATCACAATGTGCACATTGTATTAGGCAAGTACTAAGTTAACATGCGTATTACTATAGCACTGGCAACACTACCATAAAGTAAGCACAGAGTGTGCCTCCTTTCAGTCAGTGTCAAAAGAAGTTCACCCTCCCAACAGTCACTGCTCTTCAGAACACTGGCTTAGTGACAGTTGGTTCCAGAGCTTCAATATCTTTAAGGTTTTAGGATTTATAAGGCTCAAATCTTTTCAAGACTTGCCAGAAGAGTTAAATCAACTTCCTGTCCTTATCCTTGTCCGTTACCTTTTCTCTCCTAGCTGTCACCTACCATGCACATCAAGACAAGGCCTCGTGCCTCTACTACAAGATGTGAAGCAATAACGTTTTACATACTTGGAGGACCGCAGCAGTTATTACATCGTTCAGCAGGGCCTACTTTACAACTAGAGACTGAAAATGTGGAATGCGTACTGAGAATGAGAAGGGTCCCGTCAGAAGGGGAATCCCATTTACCTGGCAAGAAGGGCAGGCTTACAAATGACGTCCCAAAATGAGACATTCAGAAACTTTTCCTGCTATGTCTGAGCTTGGTCCACATCAAGGTGTATGGTAAAATAAAACATAAGGTAGTCCCAGAGCCCAGGAGACCAGTCATCTTCGAAATGCTGCTTCCTAGCTAGACATGGTGGCAAACGTCTGTGATCACAGCAGTTGGGAGGTCAAGGCAGGAAGATTACTGCTAGTCCAAAACTGTCTTGGGCTATACAGAGAATTCAAGGCAAGCCTAGAGTACACAGTGAGTGCACTCAGAAACCAACCCAACAAAAATGCAGCTTTTTGAGTAGTACCTGGGAGAGACTTCCTATGAATAAGTTTGCTATTCATCAACTCAGAGCAGGAAGAAAAGAGAATTTTTATTATACCCATGAACTTATTTTCTAACATAGATTGCAAAGTTTTCTGAGAATTCTAGTAATTTTTATTTTTAGGGATTAATTCACATATTAATCAAGGTTCTTTTGTTTGCAAGTATAAGCAATTATATTTTCTAAATAAGGCCACCTAATATGCATTCTCACATGCCCTTGTTACAATGTGATGCTGGCATTTCTTCACGGAGAGGTCCCCTTAAACCTGGTGGATCTTTGTTACTGGATAGGATGAGGCTGGGACCTACATGACAGATGGCCTCTGGCCTGTCTCTTTGGGCCTGTGCTTCTAGAGCCCTGAGCCTTCATGAAGAAAAGCACATAGAGAAATCAAAAGGCTTCTGGGCAGCCCCCAAGTTGCTATGCCCCAGTCGGGAGCCCCAGCCCCTGACTACTTGATTCTTCCCAGTCCAAGAGCCAGGCATGTGTGAAAGGTGATAAAAATTGAGTCCTCTGCACCCCCACCTCCAAGCTATCTCTACTAAAACAAATTGTCTAGGCTAAGCTTTGCTCAGACTGCAGATCCCTAAGAAAATAAGCGTTCTTGTTTCAAGCCACTCACTCTTGGGGTGATTCATTACACTGCCATTTTACATGTAACAAGAGAAACCTATGACAGATAAATTGGACCGTCAACTTGGGTGGCCTGACAGCCACCCTAAAGCACCCTTCTGGGTGCATCTGGGTGGATGGTGTTGAGCACTGCATCTGGCCCATGACACTGTTTCCCTGCCGTTTCCCAGCCACCGTGAGGTGAGCAACACTGCTGTGCTGAGCCCTTCTGCCACGAAGTTCCTGCCTTGGAGCCGCCAACCATGGCCTGAATTCTCTGAAACCGTCAGCTGAGTTGTACCTCTCTTCTTTAGGTTGTGTGTGTCAGGTACTTTGGTCCAAGTAACAAAAAGCTGAAAACAAAGCCCTTCAACCTAGTATTATCAAAATGGTGGAAGGGGTTAGAGTATACACTAATGGAATCTAAGAAGAGGCATGGCTGGGTCTCACGCCAGGCTGAACAGGAACTTCCAAGGAAAACCAGCAGGAGCCTGGGCAGCCTACGGCGCCAGCACTCTCTTTGTCCTCCACCATCTTCTCAGGTCTCTACTTCATGACACTCACCTGTCTCTCAGCTCATCTGTTCTTCTCCCTGTAGCGCTGTGCTTTTCTTTGCCTATGGTGCAACACCACCACTCTCATGTTCCTTTGCCCTGTAAGAGACCAGCTCTAACCAGCTTCCTTTCACTCCAGCAACGAGTTCCTAGAAGGGAGGGTGGAACTGGCCAGTCTTGTGTCAGATGTCTATGCTTGGTCCAGTCAGATAACAAGCAGGCAGAACAGATCTTGTAACAACATGGCTGCCACTCGCGCTCCCCAATTTACCGTAAGGGATCTTAGAAATGGACCTCAGAGGCTTCTAAATATGGCTGGCAAATGCCTAATGCTTGACTACTAAAAGAGATTTGGTTTATTTTCATCCATATATTAACCTTTACAGATTGCCCTTTAAATTACTCATTGCTTTGCATACAAATAGGCTTGAATAGGTGTATGCTGACCCCTGACCATGATCCCCCCCATCCCCGGTGGTCACAATGTCTGAAGGAGCTTCTGGGTTTCAGCGCAGGCAGAGGACCAGCTGAACTGATGTGACCTCCTGGAAACCCAGCTCGGTGATTCATCTTTACTTTGATGTTTTGAGGTTTATCTGCTCATGGGAAACTGGCTCCCTACTCTTCTACATCTTGCCTGTTAAGTCAGCTAGAGCTCTCAGAGGCACTGGGGGAGGTGCTGCTTCTCGCTGAACTTTGGTAATTTTCCCATGTTGAAACATTTCCCTTTGCTCAGTAATCCCTGGCTCAGAAGTCAGGACCGAGGCCACTCCTAGGGAGCGAGAGGCTGGACAAGGACTCTTGGGTGGTGAGGATCTAGGCCTTGTTTTGGGAGCAAACACAGGACTGTGCTCTCCATTCAGTGTGTGGAAACTGCGAAGCTGTGCACATGCTGTGTTCACAGCTTTCTATCCCTGTGACAAAATACCCAAGAAAATCACCTTAGAGGAAGCAAGATTTATGTTGGCTCATGGTTCTAGAGGTTTTCACGTATGGTTGGCCAGCTCCATTGCTTTTGGGCCTGAGATGCAGCAGAATATCTTGGCAGGAAGAATGTGGTGGAGCAAAGCTGAGTGGACACAGTGCTGCAGCAGAGAGAAACAGGAAGAGGGGATGGGGCCAGGGCCCCAGCATCCCTCCAGTGACCCCCAATTACCTAAGTTCCTGCTACTAACAAGGGAGACTCCACGGTCTAGAACAATGCCACACGCAAAGGTCGCTCCTTCAGCACCTGAGCTCCTGGGGACAGTGAGGTCCAAATCCTATCTCTTATGATATATTCACTCTTCTCTATGGTTCACAGAGCTGCAGATATAGCTCAGTGGTAAAGCAATTGGCCAGGCTAGACTATACAAGGCCCAGAGTCTGATCCCTGTGTGAGTTCATCGCTATACATTTCTCTCTGAGGACTGCTTTCATTGCATCCCACAGATTCCTGTAAGTTTTATTTGTATTTTCGTTTGTTTATAGGTATTTTTAAATTTCTTAATTTCTTGTGTGACCCACTGGTTATTCAGGAGGTTGTCTAATTTCCAAGTGTTTATGGAGAATTGGAATTCCCTTTGTCATTAATTTCCAATTTCATTGCATTGGTGTCACATAATACGCATGGGATAATTTCAATTCTTTTACATTTAGGTAGCTATGCTCTATGGGCTACAATGTGGTTATTTTAAAGAAAGTCCCATGTGCAGCTGAGAAAAATGTGTATTCTGGTGTTATGGGGTGGAACACTCTGTAAACATCTACTATGTCTATTTGTTCATACATTTGGTTCAGGTCTATTATACCTTTGCTGAGTTTTAGTCCAGTTGACCTGTCTCTTTGCATCAAAGGGGTGTTTATGTCCCCTATTCCAATACGGTTATTGTTTATTTGGTTTTTTATATCCGTTAAGATTTGCCTTACATAGTTTGGTGCTCCAGTATTTGGTGCATACATGTTTAGGATTGTTATCTCTTCCTCTTGCAGCTTTCCACTAACTGGTATATAGTGGCCTTCATCTCTTTTAATTGTTTTTGGTTTGAAGTTTATGCTGTCTGCAAACATAATAGCTACCCCTGCTTTTTGCTGGGAACTTGTTGCATGGTGGACTGTTTTCCAATCTTTGACTTTCAGTCTATGGATTTCCTTTCGAGTAAAGTGTGTTTCCTGTATACAGCATATTGTGGGATTCTGTCTCTTAATGCACTCTGCCAGTCTGTTTCTTTTTACCGGTGAATTGAGGCCATTTACATTAATGGTTATAACTGTTATACATTGGCTTATTGTTGTCATGCTGTTTACTTGCTGTTGCTTTCCTACTTTTGCTGGTTAATTGCTTGATCTGCTTAAGGATTCCTTTCTATTGTAGTTCTTGAGGTTGTAGTCACTTATTTCTCTGTCTAGAATATCTTTCAGTACTTTTTGTAATGTTGGTTTGGCACTCATGAAGTTCTTCAGTTGTTCTTTGTCATGGAAATATTTTATTTCTCCATTGAATTTAAAGGATAGTTTTGCAGGATACATCAGTCTGGGTTGGAAGCTGTTTTGTCTCAGAATCTGTAATACCTCGCTCCAAGCTCTTCTTGATTTTATGGTTTCTGTTGAGAAGTCTGCTGTGATTCTGATGGGCTTTCCTTTATAGGTGATCTGTTTCTTTTCTCTAGCAGCTTTTAATATTGTGTTCTTTTGCTAGATGTCTGTGATCTTGACTATTATATGTCTGGGTGTGGTTTTATTTGGGTTGTGGCTCATTGGAGTTCTATATGCTTCATTTAACTGCACATCAGTATCTTTTACTGTGTTTGGGAAATTTTCAGCTATTACTTCTCCAAATATTCTTTTTATGTCATTTGTGTTGCCTCCTGCTGTTTAACTGATTCCTATTACTAGGACATTATTTCTTTTTGCTTCATCTTGCAGCTGTTGGATTGATTTTTCCTGGTTCCTTGATGACTTTAAGAGATCCTTCCTTTCACAATCATTAGTTGTCATGCTGTCTTCAAGATCTGAAATTCTATCTTTGGCTTCATTCAAGTGGTTTTGCAAGCTTTCAATGGCAGTTTTCATTTCCTGGAAATCTCTTTGAGTCTGTTTCATGTGTTCTAATTCATTTCTAAATTGCTCATGTAACATTTCCATTTGTTGCCTTTGATCTTCTAGTCTTTTATCTGTTTCTTCTCTGTATGTGTGAAGCATTTCTTCCATTATTATTTTCATTTCATTTTTGCCTGAGAGAGTATTTCAGATTTAATCTCTTCTATGGCCTGATGGAGTTGTTTCTTACTTCAAATGTGATCATTTTAGAAATTTTAGGTATGTGGCTTCCTAGTTCTCCTACATCATTGTCTCCTGTACTTGTTCTGGGTGGAGTTCTGTTCTGAGACTGCATTTTGCCCCTTTGTCTTGTCATTTTGAATGTCAGATGACTAGTGCTGAGCTACTAACTACCCAGGCAGCTCCCAAAGGACTCTAGGGACCCTAGTTTACTTGGATATCAAACTAAACCCAAGGTGGTAGCAGACCGTGGATCACTGGGCACAGGGACCCCAGGCAATTGTTGGGGTGCACGACTCAGACCACACCTGCTATGGTGGGGGAGTGCTAGGCTTCTGCACCAGGGTGTCCAGTGTGTGGACGGAAAGTATGTGGGCCTCAGCCTTGAAGCCAATGGTGGTTAGGCAGTGGCTGCTGCTTCAAGTTCCTCAGGTAGCTGGCCTGAAGGGAGCAGGGCTCTCCTCCCAACCCCAAGGACCCCAGTGCCTGAGGCTGATTCCACACTGCAGGTCTCAACCACCAACAGGAATGGGCCCTCCCAGCCCAAGCTCCTTCCTAACTCTAAAGTGTGAAGCAGATCCCAGACATAGGCCTTACCAGAGGAGAAGAGTTGCGGTGCTCATGCGCCATCATATGTTGGCCTCTGTCGCTGGTGGAAGGTCTGGGCCACAGAGCACAGGCACAGGCTGTGAAACGCCACACTGCTCAGATGTCTGCTCAGATGTCTGTGCAGGTCAGCCTACATCGCTGGTGGAAGGTCTGCACTGCAGAGCCCGGGCGCAGGCCGTGAAACACCGTGCTGCTCAGATGTTGGCACTAGTCAGCCTCAGTCACTGGAGGAAGGTCTTCTAAGAGAATTTTCAAATATGCATAAAATAAAGTAACAGTAATAAAGTATGGGGCATAATTTATAGAATGAAAAATTGTACACAGCCCAAGCTAAGTGTGGAAGAACCTGAGAACAATTAAATAAGTATTTTGTAGCCATTAATACACATAGCGCTTTTGAAGATTTTTAATGTCTAGGAAATACTTGTGAAACAAAGGTAAGTAAAGAGGCAGGCTTCAATCCTGTATACAACTGGGTCACATCTGGTAACTATGTGAGCATATTCCAGAGAAAACAAAGCTCTCCAGAGAAACACAAGATGTTAACAGTGGGCCTAGGCATGGTTTTTGTTTACATTTCCCTTTTGTGTTCGGTGCCTTCTGCAACTTACAGACAAACACAAACAATTTTTGTATTTGGGGAAAACATTAAGTCATAAAACCAAAACATTTAAACAAGAAACAGTCTTTCAAAAAACACACAAAGGACTAACAGAAACTAGGGCTTGAACCTGTGTTTGCTAAACATCTTCTAATTTTGTATGGTGTTATTTTGAGTCCAGGATGATCCCACATAACAATGACAGGTGTTGCTGCTCTTTGATTTATCTTTGCTCTGGGAAGGAAAGCTATGAGAAAGCTCTCAATTAAAAAAAAATGGAGATTGATATGGATGGGGGCAGTTGTGGAGGACAAGAGCATCCTCAATAAAGGTGTAGGACACACTTTAACACTGACTATCACAACCATTTGCTTTCCAGTGGTCGGGAGAAACACCTTGACCCACAGCAAAATGCATAGAGTCATAGATCTTAAAAAAGAATATATGAGATTAAAAAAAGAAAACAGGTAACTAACACAACAATATATCTGACAAGTCTACATAGACATGTAACAGAATTACAAAGGCCAGGCCTTAGCATGCAGTTTTTGGAGTTCCTTGCTAAGAAACACTGGGGTCAAGCCAGGTATACAGCTCAGTGGCACAGCACCTGACTGGCAAGTACAAGGTTGTAAGTTCGATTCCCAGTACCAAAAAAAGAGAAACACGCTATAGGAAACACACTTTATTCAAATGGAAACCCATAGACTGGAAATCAAACAATTCTCCATGCAACAGGTTCCCAGAAAAAAGCAGGGATAGTCATTATGTTTGCAGACAACATAATCTTCAAACTGAAAATAATCAAAAGAGATAAAGAAGATCACTACATACTAGTTAGGAGAAAACTGCAAGAGGAAGAGATAACATGTAAATAATATGCACCAAATATTGGAGCACCAAACTATATAAAACAAATCTTAACCGACATGAAAAACCAAATAATCAATAACACTACTGTAATAGGGGACCTAAACAGCCCTTTGAGGCAAAGAAACAGGTCAACTAGACAAAAACTCAGCAAAGAAATAACAGACCTGACTCAAATGTTCAAACAAATGGACTTAGTAGATATATACGGAGTGTTCCACCCCACAACACCAGAATACACATTTTTTTCAGCTGCACATGGGACTCTCTCTAAAATAGACCATATTCTAGCCATTAGGGCATACCTACTTAAATATAAAAGAACTGAAATTATCCCATGCATATTATCTGACCACATTGCAATGAAATTGGAAATTAATGACAAAAGGAACTCCAAAAACTCCACAAACACTTTCACAACATTAGAAAACAACCTCCTGAATAAGCAATGGGTCACAAAAGAAATTAAATAAGAAACTTAAAAATACGTACAAATGAAAATGCAAACACAACCTAGCAGAATCTGTGGGATGCAATGAAAGTAGGTCTCAGAGAGAAATTTATATTGCTGAACTCACACATAAGGCAAACAGAGAGAGAACAAATAAATAGCCTAATGTTGCACCTCAAACTTTTAGAGAAAGAAGAATAAGTCAAGCCCAAAGCCCAAAGAAGGGAGGAGATTATAAAGTTAGGGCAGAAATTAATGCAATTGAGATGAAGAAAACACTACAAAAAATAAATGAATCAAAGAGTTGGTTCTTTGAAAGAATAAATAGAATTGATAAACCCCTAGCCAAGCTTATCAAAAAAGAAAGGAAAGAACTCAAATTCATGCAATAAGAATGCAATGAAAAGGATGAAATCACTACAGATCCCACAGAAATTCAAAAGACCATTAATACCTACCTTGAAAATCTTTACTCCCATAGGATAGGAAACTCAGAAGAAATGGACAGATTCCTAGATATGTACAAATTACTAAAGTTGAATCAGGAAGATATAAAAATCCGGAACAACCCAATACCAATTAATGAGATTGAAAATGTGATTAAAAACTTACCGACAAAGAAAAGCCCAGGCCCTGATGGATTCACAGCAGAATTCTACAAAATATTCAGAGAAGATTTCATGCTAACACTCCTCAAACTCTTCAATGAAATTGAAAAGGAAGCAATTCTCCCTAACTCATTTCTGGAGGCAAGTATTATACTGATAACAAAACCAGAGAAGGACCCAACCAAGAAAGAGAACTACAGACCAGTCTCCCTAATGAACATAGATGCAAAGATACTCAATGAAGTACTAGCTAATAGAATGCAGCAAATCATAAAGAAAATTATACACCAAGACCAAGTTGTACTTATTCCAGGAATGCAGGGATGGTTCAAGATATGCAAATCAATTAATGTAATACACCATATCAATAGAGCCAAAGAGAAAAACCACATGATCATCTCAATAGATGCAGAAAAAGCTTTTGACAAAGTGCAACATGCATTCATGATTAAAACCCTAGAGAAAATAGGAATAGATGGCCTTTATCTCAATCTGATCAAAGTCATCTAAGACAAACCAACAGCCCACATCATACTAAATGGACAAAAACTGAAAGCTTTCACTTTAAATTCAGGAACAAGACAAGGATGTCCACTGTCACCACTCCTATTCAACATAGCTCTGGAAACATTAGCCAGAGCAATTAGACAAAAAAGAGAGATAAAAGGAATAAGAATAGGAAAGGAAGAAGTGAAATTATCACTATGTGCAGATGACATGATACTTTACATGGAAGACCCCAAAAACTCCACAAGAAGACTCCTTGAATTAATCAATAAATTCAATAGTTTAGCTGGATACAAAGTCAACACTCAAAAATCAATAGCATTCCTGTACACAAACAACAGACTGAGAGAGAAGTTAAGGAAACCATACCTTTCACAATAGCATCCAAGAAATTGAAATATTTAGGAATCAATCTAACAAAAGAGGTAAAAGAGCTATTCAATGATTTGTTTTTTTTTGGTTTTTTTGTTTTTTGTTTTTTTTTGGCTGTACTGGGGATCGAACTCAGGACCCTGCGCTTGCTAGGCAAGCGCTTATTCCACTGAGCTATATCCCCAGCCCCCAAGAGCTATTCAATGAAAACTACAGTACTCTGAAAAAAGATATTGAAGAGGACTTCAGTAAATGAAATATTCCTTGCTCATGGATAGGAAGAACCAATATTGTGAAAATAGCCATACTACCAAAATTGTTGTACAAATTCAATGCAATTCCCATAAAAATACCATTATCATACCTCACAGATATAGAGAAAACATTCCTTAAATTCACCTGGAACCAGAAGTGACCCAGAATAGCAAAAGCAATCCTGGGCAACAAAGACAAGTCAGGTGGAATCACAATCCCTGACCTGAAATTATACTACAAAGTGACTGTAATAAAATCAACCTGGTACTGGGTAAAAAACAGACCTGAGGATCAATGGAACAGATTGGAAGAAACAGCCACAACCACACACACACTCAGCTATCTAATATTTGAAAAAGGGTCTAAACAAGCTCACTGGAAGAAAGGTATCCTGTTTAATAAATGGTGCTGGAAAAATTGGCTTGCCTCTTGCCAAAGACTGAAAATATACCCACGTCTACCACCATGCACCAAATCAAAATGGATCACAGATCTCAATATTAAAACAGAAACACTAAATCTGTTGGGAGACAAAGTAGGTAAAAATCTTGAAGACACAGGAGCAGGCAGAGAGTTCATGAATAAAAACCAAACTGCAGGGGAAATACTCCAAAGAATCAACAACCGGGATCTCATCTTACCGGAAAGTTTTTGCACATCTAAAGAATCACCAGCAGAGTGAAAAGAAAACTCACAAATTGGGAAAAAAATCTTAGCTGGCTGTCCCTTGGAGAAAGGTCTTCTATCTAGAACATATAAAGAATTGAAAAACATCAAATTCAAAGACCAATCCTAAAATGGGCAGCTGAGATGAATACACACTTCTCAGATAAAGAAATACAAATGGCAAATAAATATATGAGAAAATGTTCAACATCACTAGTCATTTAAGAAATGCAAATTAAAACAACGTTGAGATGTCATCTCACC
The DNA here is from genome assembly GCA_004027595.1 of Dinomys branickii. Taxonomy (NCBI): domain Eukaryota; kingdom Metazoa; phylum Chordata; class Mammalia; order Rodentia; family Dinomyidae; genus Dinomys; species Dinomys branickii. The sequence goes on along the minus strand of PVLD010002739.1, from coordinate 5,048 downwards.
CCAGTAAGAATGGCTAGCCTAAAGAAATCAACGAATAACAAATGCTGGCAAGGCTATGGAGAAATAGGAACTCTTCTCCACTGCTGGTGGGAATGCAGACTGGTAAAACCACTGTGGAAATCAGTTTGGAGATTCCTCAGCAAACTAGGTCTACAGGTGCTATTCAAACCACCTATTCCCCTTCTGGCTGTATTCCCAGATCTGAAAACATATCACAGCAATATATGTGCACCCATGTTTATAGCGGCACAATTTGTAATAGCTAAATTGTGGAAGCAACCCAAATGTCCATCCACTGAGGACTGGATAAAAAGTAATGTGGCACTTCTATATAATGGAATATTACTCAGCTATAAAGACAAACTTGAGGCTTTTATAGGTAAATGGTCACAACTAGAAACCATACTCAGAAGTGAAATAAATCAGATGTGCATGTGTAAGCAACATATCAGTAGTGTAAGAATGTGGAAGTGTAAATATAAATTAGGAGGTATGATAAACATTGTGAAATTAAAGGAAACTGCTCAAAAGTAAAGAGCAACTAGGATGAGGGGAAAGAGAAAAGGAAGGGATAATCATGTGTGTATGTATGTACGTATATACAGGATAGCTAACGTAGTTGTACTACTGATTTCTGTCGCTTTATTGTAAGGAACAGTTAATGATTAGCCGTTTGATCAATCTTGCATGCCTGTATTTGTTTTCCTGAGTACACACTTTGAAGTTATCAACATGTAATACAACAACTATTGTTAATTCCGTCACCTTGTCTGTAATTCAGTTTTGCTTGCAGTATTCTTGTGCTTTGTAAATGGCTGTTTGTTAATGTTTTCATTCTTTTACTTCTAAAATTAAAAAAAAAAAAAGGCAAAGAAACACTCGGCCAGCTCTCCACATGAGGAAAGACGTGAAGGAGAACCCAATCCTGGAGTGGGGTGACAGGAGGAGCCCCGCGACCCGCAGGCCCCACAGTGCCCGCCCTCCAGGCACCCACCAGCAACACCACAGTGTCAGTCCTTGTTCCAGACCAGAGGGGCCTGGCAGGAGTCACATCTGGGCTAGGGAGGCGACAGTAATTCAGTGTGGGTTATCTATGACGCGGGAGTATTCTTCTAGAGCCTGAAGGATGTACGTGAGGAACTGTTGTAACCAAGCCCCTCTGGATGAATGTCAGGCTAAACCAGCCTGGCCTGTCTCTGCGCGAGCCTCTCCGCTTCTCCCACTACCCTAAACCTTCCCATAGCCCCAAATCACAAAGGAGGAGTCTACCCGCCACAGCCAGCAGGTACATCACCTCGTCTCACACACAGATGCTGTGCTCACGGAGTTGGGCGTACTTCTGCCTGGCTTGGCGGGGAGGGAAGAAACGATACTCACTGAGCTGTGGTGTTATTCCACAGGGAGCCCCATCTTTGTAGGGAAATGCCTTGATTGGGTTCTCCCGACTCTGGTGTGCATGTTGCGAACAGGTGGGGTGAGAAGAGAGCAGTGGCTTTAGAAAAACTGTGCAGCATGAAATGCCACCCTCAAAAACATAACTGCAGACACTGAATGAATGAATATACTATACGCACAAAATGCTTACTGAAAGCAAGGTGTCAGAGACCACGCCTGTCCTCCCAGGGCTTGGGAGGCAACACAGGAGGATCGTGAGTTCAAGGCCATCCTGAACTACACAGTAAGACTCTATCTTAAAATAAAATACAAAGGAAAAATTACTTGCAGAAGGAAGATTTTCTGAATGGGCTTGCAGGCACAGAGTGAGGGAGAAGCCGCATAAGTGCCACCTGGGAGAGAGACTCGGATGCCATAACTGAAGTGGGCTTCCAGGCCGGGATGTGTTCAGAGGCAGAGCACTTGCAGATCAGTGTTTCCTAATTCTGGAGCAGGAAGGGCGCCTCGACACCCACATTATGTAAGAAAGGGGAAAGTGCGGCTCAGAGAAGCTGGGTGTACTAGGGTCACACAGCATCACAGACAGAATTTCAACTTCAGTGCCTGTCACTGTGCTCTGTTCCACACCATGCACCGGGCTGGTGTTTTCTGAGGCCAGCTTTTCAAAGGGGACTCTATCCCTCCACAAAAAGTGACTACTCGGGTATTCACAGAGCAGCTACTGTGTTCAAGATGCTGTGGGTGCAATAGCTGACACATTCCTCACAAGGATGGCGCTTATCTGACAGAATGATTTGCATTTTAATATTTACTTACTTACTTACTCACCTACTTATTCAGTCATTTATTTGTGGTGCTGGGGACCAAACCCAGGGCCTCCTACTTTACCTGCATTTTAAAAGCTGGGAACTGCTACTGAGAGAATGAAGATGCTTTCTCAGGGCCCCTGGGGCACAGCGAGCACTTGCATCATGGTCAGGGCCCAGGGTCTGAAGGGCTCTACTGTGTTTTTGGACGCCCCACCCGCCCTGAGGAACAGCTCCTCAATCCCTGCCACACCCTCGGATGGAAGCCGTGGGGTTTGCAGGCTCAGGTGCTTCCAGCACTGAACACAGGTGTTTTCTGAGGGCTCAGATGAAGCCCTGTCACAGCTCAGGCCAAGCATGTCACCACATTTTTTCTCTAAAGGGCCAGACAGTAAATATTTTAGGCTTTACAGCCCACAGAGCCTCTTTGCCAACTACTGGACTCTACTATTTCGGCACAAAAGCAGCTGCAGACAAAAATGAATAAGTTGGCTATGTTCCGATAAAATCTTACTCACGGATGCTGAAATCTGAGTTTGCTGATTTGGCAGGGGTACTTGGTATTATACCCAAGGCCTTTACACTGAGCTACACCCTTCACTTTGAGACAAGGCCTTGCTAAATTGTCCAAGCTGGGCTCGAACTCTAGGTCGTCCTGCCTCAGCCTCTCAGCCTGCTGAGATTACAAGCGTGAGCCACCACATCCAGCTTGAGTTTACTATCACTTTTACATGTTAAAAAATACTCATTTTTTTTCTTTGATCATTTTAAAGGAGTTAAAAATGGGCTGTAAGTATAGCTACAATGTAACTCATTGTAGGTAGAGAACTTGCCTACAATGTATAAGGCCCTGGGTTTGACTTGCAGCTGTACAAAAAAAGATATACATGTATCTTTGTATCTTTTCCCATATATATACAAACTTTTTCCCTATATATATATGGAAAAACCATTTTTAGCCAAGCATAGTGCTGGCAATCCTAGCTCCATACCTGAGCCCATGCTCAAGGCCAGCCTCAGCAACTTAGCAAGATGCTTTCTCAAAACAAAAACTAAAAAGGTTGGACTAGGGCTCAGTGGTAGGGCACTTGCTTTGCATGCCTGAGGCCCTAAGTTCAGTCTCTAGTACCCAGAGGGAGAAAAGGTTGTTTATCCTGCAGTCACATAGCAGCACGGCAGGCTGGGCTTGGCTTCTCCATTTGCTGAGCTGCTCTGACCAAACCTCTGTCCTCTGGCCTACACGAGGGAGGCACAGCAGGGCCTAGGCTCTGTTCCTGGTTCTCCCCTGCCTGGTCCTCTCCCCACAAAACTGCCTCCGCTTCTGTGGTCCATCAGGACTCTCCTCCAGCCTCACTTCTGCGGAGCACAGGGCCAGAGGCTGCTGTTCCTACAGGAGACGACACGGAATAAAGCAGAGTGGTGTCCCTACGTGAGCGTGATGAGCTGTGCCTAAGGACACCAGAGGGATCTCCTGAAGGCCACGGCCAAGCGCACTCAGAATGAGCTTCTAACAGGCCGAGCAGCATAGATGGAAACGGAAGGTGCAGAGCACCCTGCTAAGAGACCACAGGTGGGTCCTACCCCCAGACAGGACACGGGTGTCACCCAGGAGGCACGGCCAGAGAAAACACTGGCAGAGGGCAGAAGTGCACTATGCCCAGTTCAAAGCTGGCTGTAGTTTGCTGACTCTTATTCTACTAAGATAGACACATACACACACGTTAGGCAAGTAATTCCATGGATAACCACGGCTAAGTGCTATCAAGTCAGAGTTTCTGATACTTAAAGGAGAGATTTTTACCTCCTCAGGAAATCGCAGATTAAATGTCGTAGTTAACTCATAAAGAGGGAGTCATGACTAATACAGAGCAAGGATGTGCAAAGTCCCTGTGGCAGAAGAAACACAACTGGAAAGGGTTATGAAGTTGGAGCAGAAAGGGTCAGCAGATAGAAGCTGAGGAAAGAAAGGCAGGTAGGGCTGCTCTAGGCCTTGTCAGGAAAGCGAACACTGAAATAATGGCACAGACAGTGACATGCTGGAGGTCACAAGCAAGAAGCTGTGCCTGCTTACCCCCAGGCCCTATTTCTGTATTCTCTGTTCATTTTGGTTTTATAATTGCTGAATGGCTTTACCAGTCTTCCTTTGTGAAACTCCCAAATTGATCCATTAAATTAAAAGGAAAGGAATTCTGTGTACACTCAGGCTAGAAGGCTGGTAGGGCCTGGAGACTAGTGGAACCCAGGGTGCATCTGGTGGAGACTGAGGTGAGGACAGCCCAGGCTTGGGGACAGCTGTTTCATTTCAGATGTCCCCTTATGAGAAGTCTTATTAAACCCTTATTCTCGATGCCGAATAATAGTATCCACCCTGTTACCAGCCCACAGGAGTGAAAACATGAGGTTTTTCACAAGTTGGCCAAGCTGAGAGCGCAGCTGTCCACCAGACCCACTGTACAGAAGCAGCAAATACCCATCTGTAGGCTCTGGTAGGCCCGGTAGGCTGGAGGTGTCCAATCCTCCCTGGAAAGACGGCTGGGGTAGTGGTTTATACTCTGCCTGAGCAAGCTGAATAAACAGTTCATATTTTTAAGAAATCTTGATTTCTAACCTCTTGGTTACTATATTTACACCCAAGCACTTTAAGGAGCTTTGACATCTCCCCACTCCTGCTAAGGATCAAACCAGCAAGTGTTCCACCCCACCTGCCTGTACCAGCCTGACACTCCATCATCTGGGGTCCTCTCTCCCCAGCTCTGTCCTACCGCCTCCTCTGTGTCTCTCCTTTGGGATAATCTGCTGGACTGCTGCACGCTGAAAACCCCACATGCTACTTCCTTTCTTTTTTTT